>JAUBOC010000181.1:23370485-23390198 GCA_032275365.1 Anablepsoides cearensis | reverse complement strand
CTGTTAATAAATCCATAACACAAACAGCTTTTCTGACATTATTTAAAACATTAGATAGATTATATAAACTGTAAAATGTTAATATTAACTGGGTTATAACTGGGTTAATATTATTATTATTAATAGACTGATTTGATGGATGGATGGATGGAGACTGATTTGATGGATGGATGGATGGATGGATGGATGGATGGATCTGATCTTATCAGCACAGCAGAGTATCATCTGCATATAAAGGTACACCATGGTTCTGAAGAACCCAAACAGAAGCATGCAAACACAGAATAAAACGGGGCCAAGGTTTGAGCCCTGATGCACCACCTTTACAAAACACACAAGGCTTTGTTCAAACTGGAGTGTTTGAGTCAATTTTAAATATAGTTTCAGTCTTGCGTCTACATTGAAAAGAAGATGTAGAAACCAGAGAACTTTGTTTTAAAAACAAGTTCCAGCAGTGTTAGCGCCACATTCAGGCCTGGCAGAACGTCTACATTACTCCTGGTTGTTTTCAGCGTTATAAAACATTGCTTGTTGTTTGCCGTGTATTTTTCTTTTAAGGCAGTATAAAAAGGTTATAAAGTACACTTGCAGTTTTACAAGAGTCGAGAGTTTTTAATTGTTCTGATTCATTGCAGTGTTACATCATTATCACATTCCAGTAAAAAGCATCATAACAGTCACTTTGAGCAGGATGTGACTAAGTGAGCCTAGCCTAGTTAACAATAACACTTTACAAGTGTTTATGAACATATGTGCGTGTGTGTGTGTATAAACGTGCACACTCATGTTGCTGCATGTCTTTGTGCATCATTGCTCCTTGCAGTAATTATGCAGGAATGTAATAACAGCATGGCTTCAGACGCCTGGCTTTCCTCTTTTTTTATTTTAATTTTGCTTCATCTATAAGTCGAACTCTTTTTCTATGAGCCATGAAAGCCAGTGAGATAATAGTCAATCAGCACACTGCAGATTGAGCCATTAGCATCTGGTCGGCGGTCAGAAAACTTAAAATGAGGGAAACTGTTATTATGAAAACCACAGCGAGTGCAACAGAGTGGAAGTACTCGTGGTGGCTTTGCTGGAGTTTATTTCAAGCTTGAGAACACGGTCCTCCAAGCAGAAAGAGCTGAGCAAACAAATGTAAATAGGAGATAAAGCAATGGAAACCCAAAACCTTTCAATAAGTGTTGTCAGGAGTGATTAATTTCAGCAGACAGAGTCACCGATCGGTTCTTTCCTACAGCCTCACAGAGCGAAGCGTGTTTCTCATCTGTCTCTCATTTCCACCTCATCCAGTCCGCTCTCACAATCCCCTCCTTGTTTGGGATCCTCGCTCCAAGAGGATCTGCATGCAGCGCGTCTGCTGCTGCCGGATCACATGGAGGAGATTGTTCTAATGATGTTCGGATGACTCTCATCAGACAGACCGAGGGCTCTGTCGACCTCTCAGGGGTCATGGAGTTGGAGGCTAAAGATTCTGTTTGGTCCTGTTTTTAAAGCTCATTTGCTGGGAGTTATTAGACAAAGTTAACATTATGAACTTGTTGCATACATTATGTCTTTATTTGTGATCAAATAAGTCACTATTTGACTTTTTTGTGTTTTGGTTTTGTGCATCACGTCAAATTCTTTTATCAATGGCACAGCTGCAGTCTTATCTTGAGTTAAGACAAAGCATCGGGAGAAAAGTGACTCGAACACTGTTCACATAATGAATGTCTTGTTAGAAAGATGAGGTGGTATACAAACTAGAGCAAAGACATATTTCTAAATAATAACTTTGGCAGTTGGCGATAAGCATTCAAGGAAAACTAGACCTGAAGTTTTTTAAAGCAATGTAGTGATTAACTCCAGCAGCTGTTATTTTTCACTAAAACAATCACATCATCCACTAAAGCAGGGCTCTGCAACCTTTACAATCAAAAGAGCCAATTTTGCTCCTTGTCTCACTAATAAAATGTGTCCAGAGCCGCAAAACAAGCTTATAACTGTGATTATCAACTGGTGGTCCATGGGCCTTTTCAAGGCGTTTTCGGGAACTTTTACGGTCAGTGACATTATAAAACTAAAAAAAACTTATTATTAAACACATCAGGACAAATAAAAATACCAAATTCATGTAAACAAGAAAAATACCATATATAGTTTGTACTGAATTTCATAAATATTTACGTAAGCAACAGGCTAGCGTGAGCTAACATGTATTAGTAGTATTGATCACATATTTGCATACAAATTGATTTGTTGTGGGTATAAAAAAACAACAAAAAAATTATTCTGTTATGTTTGGTCACATTTTCAAAGAGTGTCTGCAGAGGGACCAAAGAGCCACATGTGGCCCCAGAGCTGCAGGTTGCAGACCCCTGCCTTAAAGGAATGCATATTGCCTGCCACCTTGTATGCTCCTGTTTTATGCAAGGATCTTCCACTAAGTGATGGTGCATAGTGAGTATAAGACGGGGATGACGCTGAGCTCCTACCACACTATAGTTCAACATGTATGTAAAACTGACTGCTTTTTGTGGCAGTGGGAGATAAACATTCACTCAGCAGGAACAATGCCTCCAAATCAGGGGTTCTCAAACGTTTTGGGTCTGGGGACCCCTTAAGGCAGGGGTGCCCAAACATTTTCCCTAAGAGGGCCAAAATTCGAAAAAATTTTCTCTGAGAGGGCCAAAATTAAAATCGATCTGAGGGCCGTGGGCCAAATGCAATAATATAAGAAATGCAAATACTTCATAAGTAAAGTTGTTTAATATTTTATGATTAAGCTAGCAGCCAGTGCGGTTGTCTACATTCTTTTTTTCCCTTTTTTTTCTCCAGACCATGGACATGGAGAAAATTCAACATATGCTCAGGCAGCAAAAGCTCATGAGACTTTTCATAATGTAAAATTTTGAGTATATGTGGTCTTATAGAGTGTGCAAATCATATATGGACTTAAATCTAATCTAAATGTCTCTTGTAGTTACCTGTTTTTTATATTTAATCTTAACATAATTACAATCTAGTAACCAGGACAACTGCCGGTGGGCCAAATCAAATGGCTTGGCGGGCCATTTTTGGCCCGCGGGCCCCACTTTGGGCACCTCTGCCTTAAGGTGAAAAAAATCCAGGGACCCCTCTCATAAATCTTATGCTGTTAATGCAAAGTAATTTACTGTTATTTTAACCCCTAAATGCCATGGCAATATTAGTTTTTGTTTGGTTTAGTATGTTTGTTTTACTAGTGCATTATTCCCCATAGGCATTTTTTTTAAATAAAAACCAAATTAACAATGTATTGGAACTTTGAGGACTCCCAAGACACGGCTCACGGGCCCCTAGGGGTCCTGGACCCCAGTTTGAGACCATATGCACTTAGCACTGTAAGGCAGTGAAAGTGCTGATGTAGTTTCAGCATGAAAAAAGTCCCACCTCAGCTTCCATAATGTGAAAATAGAATCCTCCACTGCATTTCGGGAAAGCAAACTTTTTAAATAAACTCCAAACAGAAATTCTATTTTACGTAGACAAAAGAAAAAAACAAAAAACACAATTAGAGGATTATATGTTGCAGCACAGACCTTAGACTGATCATATATTTCTGTATTCTTGGTTCAGTTAGTTCAAACAGTTTTCCTGCTCTAGTGACATCTAGAGGCACAAACTCGAACCAAACAAGCTCCTGCTCAACTTTATATTAGCTTTGTCCCAGTGGATTATTGTGATGAATGATTTAGTTAGGAGTACACAGGTAGATGAAAGTGGACAGAGATGAATCCACACTTTAATTTCTGCTGTAAAAATAAAACAGAATCTCTGTCCTGGTCACGTTTTAGACGAGTCCCTGCTTCAACATTTCTGAATGAATCCAGTTTCTGACTCACTGTAAAACATGCAGAGCGCCCAAAATACAGGATAATATAATTCAAACCTAAAGTACTTACAACTTCACATTATGTTTGAATTACTTTTAAACTCAAAACGTCTCCATTTCCCTTGTTCCATCCAAAGCAGCTCTTTGTTAAAACAGTTTGACTCACTGTGCGCAATAATACTGCAGCTTAATTTTCAGTTTATATCCTTTTAAGGTTTTGACTTAAAAAATATTGAGTAGAGTCTTGTCTCCCTCTGCTGACCAAAGATGTGAGCATGAATATAAATATTAAATCAAATGCTTGAGTGTGGATCCAAACACCAAAAAAACTCCAATTTAACCCTTTATTACAGTTTCAGGTCTCTGCTCCTACAGATCAACTAACTCTGGTTTGTAGATGTCAGCTCTGCACTCAAGAGTTAGTCTGAGGAGTAAAACTGTTTAGTGGGTTGATCTAGTGTGTTCCTTGTTTGCTTTTTGATCTGGCACCCAAGTGAATTTTTGGACCACATAAAGGGTTACACATTTTAACAATTTTATATAATGATTTCCATTTGACTTTAAAAAAACAAACCAAAACAACCCTGCGAGTCTGAGTGAAACTGCACTCAAACGCCAACAATAGAAACTGTTTTCGATGTCCTTGAAATGCTGAAACGAACTGCAGCTTCCTGTTAGGAAAATAAAAAAAGTGTCCTTTTCACTGCGACACATTTCTCCTTAGATTTTTCAGACGTGAAAAGACTAAATCCACCATTTAGAAGAAATAAAAAAACACACACACAAACAGGTCCAGAAAGAGTTGTTTTGCATTATTATGTACAGCTGTTTTATTTGTGATTTCCCCAAAACATCAATTTTACTACATACATTTGAAGAAAAAAAAATCCAATCACCTTCAAAATGGAAAAAAAGGGGCTACAAAAAAAATTAAATAAAAAATAAACGAGGTGGTTTGAGCAAAAAAAGACATTAGTTAAGGTACTGTATGCGTAATACTTTCTCTTTGTTTTTTTCAGAAGGCTGCCATAAACTACATCGCAATGGCAACTGTGACTTTTGATTTCAGCTAGAACTACGGTCCGGTGATTTTTACTGCATGGTGGTGCGCAAGTGAGGAGGTAAAGGTACTTATCTTGGGACGTTGCTTAAAACTAAAATTTTGTTGTTTTTGCTCAAATACTTATTAGAATAAATCTGTTTACGAGACATTCTTACAAACAAGCTTAAATTAAATCAAATTACACAAAATTTCATTACTCTGCTACATCAGCACAATATTTTTTTTTGTATTTTTTTTCTTGACACTTATTATTTATGAGGACTTTTACTTAAAAGTGTGTGTGTGGGGGGGGGGGGGACAATAAATAAAAAGAAGGGACTGAATAAATCACAACCATCATAAATAATGATGCACATCCTCAGAGGACGTGCACCTCCCACAAACAAGCTACGGTTGCTTTGTAAATTTGTTACAGTAGAGTTAAAAAAAAAGATTTGATACAGACTGTTTTGTATTCCGGTTTAAAACCCCTGATATTGTCCCAAAATAAGGCTACGGGTTTGAGGCACACCAAGGTACAACTGAGCTGAGCAGCATGTGCATTTCTGCTTTCTTTCAAAAAGACATGAAGCTTTCTAAAACGTACAAACAAGTTAAAAATCAATTTGTTTCAGATCACCAGTCTAGCCTACGTTTAATTATAGAGATTAGAGTTAAAAAAAAAAGAGAGAAATAAAAGTACACAATGATAATAAATCACTTCTGGACTTCATACAATCTGCAGAGCATTTAAGAGACAAAAACACAAGTGCATCATTGGCAAAAAACTGCTGGTGAGGGAACGAGAAGTGCACACGTGTGTGTTTGTCTGAATGAGTGTGATGCGTTCACTGTCCTGTTTTTTTTTTTTTCCCCCAGTCAATGAGTTCACCTGTGGATGCAGATGTTTTAAGTGCATGTGTGTATGAGAAAAGCGCATGTTTAAAGAGGTAGCAGAGAAACGCGATCAGAGCAACACCGGATGACGTTCTGTTGAGTCAAAGCTTTCCAGACGTTCAAACATAAAAATCCGGTTTCCTTGATTCTTCTAATTTTTATTTATTTATTTATTTAGCTTGCAGCTAACTTCAGAGTCAATAAACCCAATCATCTGTTTCGAATGACCTTTAGACTTTGCGGCTGTGTGACACACTTCCAGTGGAAATTACAATTTATTATATTTATAACCAACAAACGTAATGCAATAAAACTGCATTATCCTGAAATGTTTCTGCCGCAAGTGAACATTAGAAAAGTGTGAAATTTTTTAACAAACGACTGAATAATACAAATTAATACAAAACAACTACTAAAGGCTAACGTGTGTCACTCACAGCAGACACAATCTGAAGGCCAAGTATTCCGAAAACTGAATGAATGAAACAAATCAAACCTAAACTTTGAACTGGAGTTGGTGGAGAAAGAAAAGAAGGCAGAGTGCTGAGAGTGATATGTGTGTGTGTGTTTGTGTCTGAGTGTGTGTGTGTGAGAGAGAGAGAGAGAGAGAGAGAGACAGACACACCTGATTGGAAAACAAACAAAACAAAATCACTATTTGTATCTTGAACAGCTAAAATGGGATCCCAATGTTGCAAACCCTTATTGAGGAGCAAAAGAAAGGAGACAACAAATAAAATTAAAAAAAAAAAAAAAAAACTTGCTGCAACAAAGCTAACAGGTGTTAGCTGAAAGGTGTTAGTTCCGTTTTGTTTTGTTTTTCCTTTTTCACTTTGGATGTCAGAGCTGAACACTCATTATAACTCAAACGGACCTTCATCACTAATCTCTGAATAATTATGTGAAGCTGAAAGAGTTGCAACAAGTTTTAGCTGTTTTTTGCAAATTCAGCTCCATATTCTACAACCCCAATTCTGAAAACATTTAGATGTTGAGTAAAATGTAAATATAAAACAGAGTGAGATGATTTGGAAATCTCATAAACTCATTTTATTTACAGTGGAATATAGTGAACATATTAAATGTTTAAACAAAAAAGTACAATTAAAAAAAAAGGAAAAATAAGGCAATTTTTCAGAATTGGGCTTGTATATATTAAAGGCTGTTACGTTTGTTTTGTTTATAGTTGATTGCTATTCATTAATATTTTTAATATATTTGTATCCTACTCTTGTTATTGTTATGAAAAAAGAGTACTGTACAAACCACGCAAACACGTTTTTCAGGCATTTCGAACACTGTTCTGTAATCACTGTTCAGCTTACTTAGCAAAGCTACTGTGGATCAGGCAATCTATATGTTTATAGGTCCAAGTTGCTACAAAAATAATAAAAATAAAAATAAAAGTCTTCAGCTACTTGAAAAAAAATAAAATAAAACAAATAAGGGGTTCTGGGTCACACAATGGGCACAAACAGCTTTGAATGGGGAATACAAAGGTTGCCAGATGCATTGTGGGAAAATGGTGGGAAAAAAATGCCTCTTATTTAGTGACATCAAAGCTGGAGTTTGGGACTTTTATAGATTTCCATGAACGTGCATCACAAGTTGTAAAAGTTTAAATTAGCCCAGTCAAGAGGCTGTCATGTAGTACATTTAACTATAATAAAACATAAAAAGGTGCATAAGGTGCTTTGTTTACAGATTTGTTAAAAATGATTTTAGTTTACTACATAATCTGTCATCTTAAGGAATGATGAAGAAAATAATTTAACCAAGAAATCTTAAATCGTGAAGCGCATTTTTTTTTTTTTTTTACTTTTTTCTCATTACTGGAACTCTCTAAGCTCAGTTTTAGTGACTAAAATTAATTACTCAATAATGACAAGCATGATGAACTTACGGGATAAAAATATGATTTCTCAGAACAATAAAATATTTAAAGGATTCAGCACCACAAATACCAAAATAAAAAAAATACTATGAGAATAAACAGATTACAGATAATAATCGTGCAATAAAAATGTTAGTTACCACTCTAAAGGGGAAAAGGGGAGTCCAAAGTTCTGCACTGCAGATTTAAGATTTGTAGGCTTACATAAAATTTTGAGGTAAAATTTATCCAGCATTTAAAATAAAACTAAAAAAATGAATACTACTGTACATATAAACAAAAAAAATTATCTAAATTAGTGTTTAAAAAAATGTATCTCATATTAGACACAATCATGCTGCAACGAAAAAATATATATATATATTTATATGTGCAGACAGGAGAGGTAGTATTTTTGGTTAAACACAGTGCCGAAGCTTGGCAGAACACCATTTGTTTGTCCAGACAGAGACAATCAGGACAGAAAATACACAGAATGAGGCAGAAATGAGGAGAATGTGAGTAAAGCAGAGTGAAAGACAGGTAACATTTAGGAACATTGGGATCCGCTCGTGTACTGACTGGCCTATGGCGGCAACAGGATTCTACTGGACACCCCTCATCATACAGGAGCTGGCTACAAGTTCTCTGAAGGTTCGACATGAAAAAACCCGGTGAAAGTTGCTGAGAGGCAAGTTGTAGTGTGTGTGTGTGTGTGTGTGTGTGTAGTGTGTTTGGCTCCCTTCAAAGGCTATTGTACAAAGTCGTCATGTGACTGAGGTATCTGGTAAATGTCTCCAGCTTAGTGAGGTCTTTGTAAGTAAGGCTACTGAGGTGGAGCTGCTGACCTGGGTTGAGGGGACGAGAGGTAACGGGCTGAGGAGAGTTTTTTTCAGGTTCATTGAGCACTCGTGCGTCAGATCTAGAATCAGCTTAGGTTCTCAAACTCTGGTTTGTGTACTTTTAACTTAAGGCGCCTCTAGAGGTACACAGATTTCATTTTAACCAGTTTAGAAGTAAGGGATGCACCAATACCATATTGTTTTACAAATGGAGTACAAGCACTTACATTTGAGTACCTACCAATACGAGCACTAATAAAAATCATTACAATTCTTAGATTTGCTTTGAAAATCAAAGGTTAACTCCTCAAACAGAGCCTAGGCAGTAATTCTCGAAGTCGGCGTGTGATTTGAACCTCCATTTTTTTTGTAGGGGGGGAAACAGTGCAGTTCAGATCAACGGCTGTTAGCAGGTAATGTTAAAATATTATGGATGCACAATATATCGGTCCGGTAAGTATAACTGGGCCGGTATTAACGTCCGATAGTGATTTCCCACTTTTTAGCTTTGTGTTTCTGGTTGGTTGAGCAGTATCTGTTTGATCATGATAGTGATATTGATGCTGCACAGCCAGGAATAACTGAAGTAGGGAGCCATGTCAGAGGTCTGGTTGTTTATTTACGATATCAAAAAAAGACCCAAGTGTGTTTGTGTGTATATGTATAATATAATTTGTGTGTTTGTATAATATCGATAAATATCGGTTATCAGCCATAACAGCAATAATTATATCGGATATCGATATCGGCTGAAATTTTTGTTTCGTCAGTCTCATCTTTCTCTTGGGCCAAAAAATATAAACCCCCAACCTCCTTTTTGATGTTAGCCCAAAGTTATTTGTCAAGAACCAAAAGATCTACATGAAGAAAAAGATAAAACGAGACAAAAGTTAAATGAAGTTTGGCGGTAAACAACTACGACTGAGTAATTAGATATATGATATCAAGCGTGTTTGGATTTCATTATTAGGACGTAGTTCAGTCTTTAGCTAGGCCAGTTTTACTGTGTTTGAATCAAAACCAATGAGGAAATTTTTTAATGTTATTTTCCCGCACAAAGAATGCTCAAATAAAAAGGTGAGCATCACACTATAGTAAATTAGCATCAGGTACTGGAATACATAAGAGTATATTCACATGGTATCAGACCCAATACTGGTATTAGTGCATCCTTCGTTTGGCCAATTAATTTTAAGTGGAGTAAAAAAACTGCCAAACTTTTGTTTAATAATGTTTTTGTTTCTTCTTTAACGGGCCATTTGAGGTGGTATGTTGTGAAAAAGTTTGACAACCACTGAGCAACAAGGTTGCATTACTGTAAAAGTGATAGCCAGGTTTCTCTTGAGGTATAACGCTCCAAACTTTGAAAATTACATTTAGAAATGATTCCCAGAGAAATGTCACCAATCAGCAGCAGAAAAAAAAGAGGTAAACGAGAAACGAGTTACTCGCTGAACCCTAAAAAAACGAGCAGACTCTCACCCCGTCACCCTGTCCTGCATTCATTTTGATGATGTAGATGTTGATACTGAGCAAAAGTCTTTAGATGATAAGTATTTAACAAACCATGATTGTTAAAAAAATCTGAACTCTAAGAGCTGCGAAGTGAGACACAAAGCAAATAAAAGTAAAATAAAAAAAAGATAATGTCACACTTTGGATTTCAGAGGCAACATCTCAGTCAGTCTCTGCACGCTATGTCTGTACAACCAGTCCCTACTTCTACATGTGGCAATTTTAAAAATACTTTTATCTCCTATGATCTTTATACACATTTTACACAGTCTCGTGGAGGTCCGATCCGAAAGGGTTAAACAAGACAGAGGAGTCACTTTAAAACATATCCAGTTCCACAGCAGCTGCTCCCCTGAATCCTGGATTCCCATCAGGCCTTGGTGCATCAGATTTCCAAAGCAAAGATAAGCTGGCTGCTAACTTAAAGCTATGAAGATAAATCTTGCTGTAGCCGTCTATTGTAGAGGAGGAGGTGGTTGGATGGTAGGTCGATGAATGAAGAGGCACGCCAAAGATGTTCCTGCAACAGTTTGTCGCTGGCTAGATCCTGTATCAGTTCAGTTGAGGCAGTGTTACTTTATGCTCACTTGAGTGTCTTTGACATGAAAAGCAAGCTGCATGTTTACATAGACTGCCTTTCTGTTGACAATGTAATGGTTTAGATATTTCCACTGAAGCAACAACTCCGGGGGAGAAAAAAAAAAAGTTGTTTCCTTCCATCAAACAAAAAGGGGTTTCCCTTCCTCACCCTCATGGTAAAGTTTGGTGACTTTAAAACAAGGAGAAACAAAGAGGGAGCTCGATCATGCACACTCGAGAAAGGCTCCAGAGATTATTGTTCATCGTGAAAGGAAAAAAAAAAATACAAAAAAAAAAAAAAAAATTACATTGTTCCAGAGCAGAAAGCCAACCTAGAAAGTATACCCAGCCACTCATTAAAATCAAGAATCTCGACTAAAAAAAGAAGATAGTTACCAAAGTGAAAATATACTGTATATATTGTCATATTGTTAAAAGCTTATTGATTTAAAGAGAGAAAAGACGTACATCCATTATCTTGGACTGGACAGGCAAAATGCTTACTAGCACGAACTTATTGAGCTGTTTGAGTATATTAACAGTCTTCCAGAAAGTTACACGTGTTTACAGTGGTGTTTTGTTTTTGTATTAAGCAGAATTTTGTTTTAATTTGGATTTAGCTAAAATTTTCATTGTATTAAGTTGATCAATCTTGTCAGTTCTGATATTTTTGGAAAGAAAATATCAAGATACATTTCGGATGTTTAAGCTGTAATAAAGCCATTTCAACTATTAATTTTCAATAAACAACTCACTAAGTTCATCAGATTTTGCTTAACTGTCCATTCAAGCTGTATACAATGAAGGAGTTAGTCTCTTAATTGCATATACAAGAGCATCTCCAGAGCAACTTCCCATCAACAGTCCAACTCTTTAGTATTTTTCACCTACACTAGCTTCTATTTACAGACTAAGCAAGTGGTATTTACAAGGTTTCTCCACAAGGGGGTGATCAAGGCCTGCATGAGGTGTGAGCATGCACCAAGTCAACAGAAACATGATATGTAGTGATAAAGTAGTGATAAACCTTGCTTATGCGGCTGGTGTTGAAATGACATCAATGTGACATAAAAAGATAGGAGGCTTAACTTTATCGTCCGTTTATAAAAAAAAGTCTTTCCCATGCTTCATCTCTCTGCCCTGCTTATAGAAGGACCTGAAGGATTTCTTTCCCAAAACAAGACACTGTACACTTTTACAATTTTACACCGCTACCATCTTTAAAATATTGACTTACTATGCCCTACGAAAAAATTTTAAATTTAATGATCTCTCATTATAATAAATGTGTATCCAAAAATGTAATTCTCTTATAAACTGTACGATTTTGTGAAACTATTTTATAGGATTTTAATGATTAAATGAGCTTAGGAATGAGAACCGTGTTAGCTTTTTTATATTTTTAAAAGTTTTTCTCTTAGCTTCCTTATGCTGTTATTCAGTATGATTACAAATCACAGTGATGCCTAGAGCTTCAGAAACAATCTCTCTCTCCTGATTGTAAGCTTACGCCACATTCACACACACTCGCACACACTCTCACACGCCATAAAAACAAAAAATAAAAAAAAAATTATCAGAAAAAAACTTTCCCTGAGGCAACAGCTGGCAGCTGGTTTCTGTCCAACTATCTAGCTCTGTCTTAGCAGCAATCCAAAAAAAAAAAAGCCTAACAAATATTTCTGAATAATCGCCACCCACAAAAACATGAAATTATGCTCGCGTAAGTCAATCTACAAACTTCACAGGTCCAAAAAGATCGGAAAGTATAACAGAAAAGTGCTTTGTTGCACAATACCTTCAGGTAGAGCCTGAAAATGCACCCCCTTGTGGTCCATCAATTCCCTCACAAACTGTACACGTAGCAAAAATAGACCGGCTTCTCGTGTCTCTCAGCATGCATGTACACGTCTTTTTTTTTTTTTTTGATAACGTATACACACATAACTGAGGAGGAGCCTCAAAAACCTCTATATTAATCAACACTCTCAGAAGTATTTCTTTCTATACAGAGTACAAGTCAAACAGACGGTGCATCCGACTGTTTGACCGATACCATATGCAAATATATGCTTATACTTATAATATTCACCTATTTAAAATTATACATACATTCTTCTTTTGTTACATTTTCATCATGAACAGGGAAATGCAACCGTAGCACCTCCCTCCATCTACCAGCCTCCCTACCTTGGTTATCCAAATTGCACCTTTCTCCTCCTCATTCTCAACCAGCCGTCGTCTTGTTTTCATTCCGTTCATATGAACATATTCAAACGGCAGGACACACCAGATATCACACCTGTATAAGTATTTATAAACCTATGGTCCATGTTTTTTTTTCTATTACTGTACTAAGAGCTTGCTTATGGCCTCGGATGTTTAACATATTTGGATGCCTTTGCTGTTAAAAACTGTAAACAAAACAATGTTTGTAGCTATCTACACAGTTTATTACCCAGCAGCGTGGGTAAAAAGATGATCAACGGAGGGGGAAAAAAATGCAGAGAAATGTCATGAGGATGATGGTGAAAGGGATGTGACAAGCACATCCATCAGGTCGTCTCCACTGTAGGAAAAACTGCAGGGAGTAGAATCCAGCGAGAGGTGGTGGTGATAAAAAGCTGGATTTTGATGGTATGGAAAATCTGAGGATGGGTGAGTTAAAATACCTGCATATGCAAATAAAAAAATAATGTTATGCAGTACTGTCTTTACAAAGGTCAGGGTATATTGTGGTGATCCATGTGCTGCAGGAACCGTCAGCGTATTTGGATGTCATGATTGTGAATCCATAGGTGGAAGTTATGGTTGACGTTTCATTTAGATTATCTGGGAAAGAGGTGGGGATCATCAGATAATGAAGAGGTGAAGATATTTGTCTACATATGTGACCATCAATTTTCCCCACTTGTTTAAAGTCTTTGTTTTGTTTTTTTAATGAAAGCTTCAGTTTTCTTGAGGAAACGACAGCCAGAGCTGGTTCAATCATCCGGTGTGTGATGAGTGTGTGTGTGTATATGCAAACATTTATCCTCCTCTTCCTGCTGTGCTACGACACCTCGCTGCCAAACACTTCCAGGACCAGCGGGGTGAGCTGCATGCTGTGCTCGGGCTGGAAGGAGAGCGAGCGGTACTGCTTGGAGTGCTCCTCGTTCAGGCTGCGCAGGTCGGCCAGCTTCTGGATCATCTTGGCGTAGAGGAGGCGGCCCCCCGGGTGGTTGACTCGAATGTAGGCCTGTAACACCTCAGACAGGTGGTCCTGAAGCTGCTCGATGCGGGCGTGGTCTTGAACCCCAGGGCGGTCTGCAGTTGGACAACAAAAGCAGATGATTGCAACAAGTGTTTGGTCCATTTGGTTACGTAGTAAAATAAGTGGAAAGTGCAAAGATGAGCAGGAAGAACACAAGAAACAATACAAACGAGATGAAACAGATGAAAAAATCATTAGTTAGAACACTTTGTTGCATCTTCAAGACAAAATGTGCAAAATAACAGATTTGAATAACCTTGAAAATACTTCCTCTCATTTACATCTAAGACCCGAGACAGCATAAGCTTGATTACAATTAGAAATTATTATTATTATATTTACTGTGTCCAGTTACTTTCTTCTTCTTTTTCTGCGGTTTATTGCTCGCCCAACTTTTTCTTTGTAAATAAGTTTTATGGGTCGGCAAGTTGATTTCTTAAAAATCTTTTCTAAGAATCATGCATGGAGTTTATTAATTAGCCACACGAGGTAGCTTGTTGCTTTTTTCACTGCGATCACAGTAACAATGTTAAAACTTAGGCTTTATTGCTCAATTTGTGAAAAATCCAAAAATCAAACCTAATTTTTTGCATGGAAGTTCACTTTTCAGCTTAAATGCAACATCTATCATCAGGTTGAATCACTCTCCACCGCAGTGACTCAACCTGTAGAAGATGTTCAGCTCGCTGTTTACAGAATTAAATATGAATTGAAATGTTTCTCAAACCAAAAATTAGAACAAATTTTAAGGAGAAATGCACTTCCTTCCAGGGAATTAAATTGTGGAACAAATTGGAAAACATTTACAAAAATGTCAATACAATTTATATATTTGCCAGATTGATAAAAACGTTTTTGTTGTTTAAATTTGAACAAAATGTAGATTGAGTTGTAGATGTAGATTTGAGTATTTTTTGGATTGTTTGTGTTGTATTATGTTCATCACTGATGTTAAAAAGTGAATCATATTATTAATGAATATCTGCAGGCTGTCTGTTTCCCTTGAGAAATCTTCTCTTTTAAATAGGGGCAGATGTTATAAGATTTTTTTTCTTCTTTCTGCTCCTTTTCATTTGATATCGTTGTTATTTTTGTTAATTTTTCTCTCTTTTTATTTTTCATTCTATATAGTGTATTTTTGTAATTTAAATGAAATAAATGAATTAAAAAAAATGCTAGCACTGTCAAATGTTAGCATGTATAATCAGAAGTTGTTGTGCAATCACAGCCAATTAAATAACTGTCTGACATGCTTGATCAGTTTAATGTTTATATTTGAACCTGCCTCTGGTCGACTGCTCCTGCTCAGCTGTGTATTTATTCAAGAAAGTGACGTGCTGGAGGTAAAACTAAAGTTTCATCCAGTTTGAGGCAGGTTACTAGCGTATATTTCTGTGGATTCTCAGTCATCCAGGACACGAGACATTCAAAGGAAAAGAGATGAAACAACTAGACGTGGGGAGTTAAAAGATTTAAGCTGCATGATGCTGATATCAACTTTCTAAATACTTGGATTGATCTGTACATACCCACCTCACTGATGGTAAAGTCAGATGAAAAGTAACATGAACGATTTTGTCTAAATATATTCAAAATGTGTACATCGTTTCCAAGAAGTGCATTGAAATATAAGTTAATTTTTGAGAATAATTATTAGTGAATAAACCAACATAAGGTTAAAAAATGTAAAATGTACAAGTTTCTTTAAAATCATTTTTTTCCCCCACAAGATCGATAAATAAACCTAATTTAAATGGGGTCACAATGTTCTATCTTTTTCAAAATATGAGTTGCCTGAGGAAAAGTTTGGGAAATGCACTCACATTTGAGTCTGTACTTTCAGCTGTTGAACTGTTTATCAGCAATGTGCAGGAAAGTTTCAGGTTAGCCGTGCTCATCTGTTGGCTTCTTATCCGATCTCAGTTATCTTCCCTGTCTGGTTTGCCTTTATATATATTCAGCCTGGTCCTCATAAGTCACTAACTAAACCTGAGATGTTCTACAAAATGTTGCCTGTTGGTAATTTTATGATTTTGGCTGCTCAAACACCAAATACAAAGTGAATGCTAATAAAGTCGATCAATCCTTGTTGTTCAACCTAATGATTAAATGCAAGATGTAACAAAAAAGAAAAAGAAAATGAAAGAAAAACAAAGTTTATTTTATTTTAATTTTTCTAACTTTACACCAGACTTAATTTTAAGATTTAGTTTTAACAAATTCCAACTTTTGAACGCAGCTACTTTGTAAAAAAAAACTTTGTTTTTGGAAACATTTATTTGTTTTTGTTGTAACCACGCTGCTTGGCCACTTTCTGAAGTTATGAGACAAACATGAGCTGCTTCAACATCAAGCGTGTCATGTGTGGAACAGAGACGGTTGTTTTTCCCGGAAACAGCTTTACATATTACAGGCAGCCTGCTGTGAAATGTAATGTTTGGATAAATCTAGGTCAGAGAGCAAACCTAACAACAACAAACACTGCGAGCAATACGTTGACGGAATGCCAGTATGCAAAATAATACCCAACCTCCTGCATTAAAAAAAAAAAAACACAGTAGGTAAAAAGTTACATTGTGAACATCAGCAATACCTGGAGACAGCAGGCAGATGGCCATGAGCAGCACATGTTCCTCCTCGTGCAGGTTGAGTTTCTTCAGACCGACTTGGAACTTAACCAGTGGCTCCAGCAGCTCCAGGGTGTGACCCGCTGTGGAGGATTGCACCGTTAGAGTCTGTTACAGTTTCCTGCATTATGCAGGAAAACATTTATGTTTTTGACTTGGGATTGAAAACCTACTTTTTAGATTCAAAAGGTTATAAATAAAATAAAAATAAAAATCATTGCTCTTTTTGTGCGCTGAATAGAGAGCATTTATTCTTACTTTACATGCAAGAGTGAACAAGCAGAGAGTGTGTGGGTCTGTGGCTGCCTTACTGTTTCTATGAAAATTCCTGAAATCAAAACCTCACAGTAAAGTGCAGAAGTGCACAGAGAAGCAGCTTGTCAGTGGACTTTATGAGACTCCCTTACATAAGATGGGAGAAAAATAATCCCATCAGTCTCATTAATTTCAACAATGAGCACTTTTCTATCCATGAGTTTCTTCTTGTGTGGGCTTCAAAGACACTTGGTGAGGAGCACTCGGAGGTAAAAAGGATGAATTGTATTGTGAGCGAGTAAAATCGGCAACACGGTCTCCAAATTAACATACTGTGGGTGCAAAGATGTGCATTCACATATTTATTTAAAACCTGGCATGCAGCTGCCGCTGTTCTTTGGTTTTATATTCTGTACAGCGACATTAAAACTGACCCTTTGTAACATCGTTGATGCAGTATTTAAAATCGGGTCCTCCGCAGCTCCAGGACATGTCCTCCAGACTGAACGACTGGTTTGAGCGCAGCATGATGATTTCAATGGCGCTCGACTTTAACAAAGCAATCTGGTCCTCTGCAGTCAGGTCTCTGGAAAACAAACACAGCGTGTTCACAAGCTGGCGCAAGTTCTGTTACTTACTTAAACTTTTCATAATTTAGCAAAAGCATTGGTGCATTACTTAAAAATGCCGTATTTTCTTGTTCACCCTACTTTAGTTAATGGAACAATACAGTCATATAAAGGAATTTTTAGCACTAAACTAATAAATATGGCTTTAACGGCTCATTATGCAATTGGTGGTGCTTATAAAAGTATATAAATATAACCAATAAACTGCCACTCAACAAAAAGAAAAGCACATGCAAGTAGATTTTTCATTGTAAAACTTCTCATCATACATACACTGCAAAAACTGTCCATCTAACCAAGTTTTAAAACCTTATATTCAGCCAAAAAGTCTTTCTGATCTTATTTTGAGACTGTTTTACTAAACAAGAACTGATTGTGTCAGAATAATAATCTCGTTTTCAGAAAGTGTAAGTTTATTTGTCTTGTTAGCCTAAAAATTCCACTCAAATTAAGTTTAATTTTTCTGCCAATGGAGTAAGAACATTTTACTTGGTAAGATTCTTGAAATAAGAAAAAAAATCAGCTAAATCAAGTATTTTAAGAATCTTACCAAGTAAAATTTTCTTACTCCATTGGCAGAAAAAATTGACTTAATTTGAGTCAAATTTTCAGGCTAACAAGACAAATAATTTTACACATTCTGAAAATAAGATTATTATTCTGACACAATCAGTTCTTGTTTAGTAAATCAGTCTCAAAACAAGATCAAAAAGATTTTTTTTGGCTGGATATAAGGTTTTAAAACTTTGTTAGACTGACATTTTTTGCAGTGTACTTGAGCCTGACTGGATGTAGATTATTCAAAGAAGTTTATTTAACAACTGTTTTATACTTATTTTTACTATTTGGTTTAAAACAATAAGAAATTCTATGAAAACAACTGTTATTTTACTAAACATCATGGTCCAAAGACAGGAATGCACTCATGTTTTAGCTATGTAACACCAAGTCATGTAAAAGTACATTTCATCAAAATAATATATAGTATAAGTCTCAGTTGCTGTACACAGGCCACATACCATACAAGCTTTATTTAAAGCACTTGGACCACAGTGCTGTACAGTAACAATGAATAAAACATAACACCAGTCACAAGATATAATAAAAACCTAAACGGCAGAGGAAAAACAGCCCTATAATAAATAATAAATAAATAAAAACACAGAAAATCAAATCAAGTAAACTAAAAAGTCAACATCTCAGATGGTGTCAAAAGCCAAGCTGGAACAGGAAAGAGGTTTGTCTAACGTTCAAAGACAAGTCATTCCACATTTTATGAGCAGCAATCAGCAAAAACGCAATTCCCTTGAAGCTTGCACTTAGTTTTTGGGACACTCAGGAGCAGCCGGTCTGCTGATCTGGGAAAAAGGGAGTGGGTAAAAGAGTGCAGCAGCTCGGTGAGGTAGAGTGGGGCAAGACCATTTAGGGCCTATAAAGTAGCTATAAAAAGGACATTTAAATCTATTGGAAGGAAACCAAAATGAAATATATCGTTACACTAAAATAAATATGATTTTGTCTGAGTTTGAACCTTGTTGAAAATGTGAAATTAAAGGCCTAGCATTCCTTGGAAAATATGTCACCTGCCACCTTTCCTACCAAGTTAAAACGAAAACCATCTTAAGATCTTGACAAGCATTAAGACATGAGATCTCACTGATGTGTTTGTGAAAAGGTCTTTTGTTGCAAGGATAATTCATACTCCGAGGAAAACCATACCATCATCACAATTATCTGTTGTCACACACAAGTAAACAATAAATGAAATCAGCTGAGTCCTTTATTTATCCATTCTAATCAATAAGACCATTTAGGTCTAAATGGTTATACATATGGCAACACATAGGCTAATAAATACAAACTACAAATTCACCGAATATTACCTGCAGAAAAATATGTCTAAATGTTGTCACATCATTCAAATTCAGGGCACACACACACACACCTCACTTTGCTCCAGCTCACCACGAGATTCATTAAAGCGATAACAGCAGTGTATCAGTCAGAATGTTCTACTTAACCACCTACACTTACAAATAGGAGCAAGTGTGCACATGAGAAAGCACAACGTGTACAGTGACTGAATCATATGTTTACTGTAGCAACAGGGTTCCGCATGTGCTGATCTTTCTGACGCGCATCAGTGCAGTGACAAAAACAGAGGGAACTTACTGTTCTCAATGTTTTCCCCTTTTAAAATGTAGTCCTTGTTCAACATTAGTGCTCAACACAAAGATATTCTCTTTGTCTTTCTTATGATCATATTAAACTCTTTGAAAATGTAAAGCTATTGAACAAGTCTTGTTTCTAAAAATACAAGATAAACACATACACATTATATA
>JAUBOC010000181.1:23353670-23364921 GCA_032275365.1 Anablepsoides cearensis | reverse complement strand
GATGAGTTACAACAACACCTAATTTCCCTCTGGGATAAATAAAGTATTTTTGAATTGAATTGAATTGAATTGAATATAAAGATGTATGATGCTGCTGTTGAGATCATGAGAATAAACAAAGTTTGAGTGATGTAAAGAAAAACATGTCAGCTCCAAAGCAAAACAAAGTAGGTATTATATTTTAACAGGTGTACTGTACTAAGCCTTCAATGTTTTTTGTTTTTTTTGGTATTTTAAAAACACAAAAAAATACAGAAAGCCAAAATTAAATACATTATTAGTGCTGGTATATGCATTTTCATCGTTTGAATTGATGGTCATTGCAGTCACTGCTGCAGGAATGCACTGCCCCTGAATGCCTGGGTCCATATTAATCCTTTGACTCCTTGCCACAGTAAACAATCACCAATGAGGTTCTCAACTATGCAGAAAGACAGACTGACAGACAGCATGACTGCCAGACAGATTACAACTGCCAAGGAGAGACAGAACGTCATGGCTGAGTCCCAGCATGACTGGGTCACAACATGCAAAAATAATCTGCCAATCTGGCAGCTACAGATAAACAGAATTTTTCTGTCATATATACAGGCAGTTAATCATTCATTGGGCATTTTATGTTAGGACGTTATAGATGCAGGAAGGAATACTAGATTTCCAGGCACTACGCTTTTCCAGCAGGCCTCTTCACCCTTCATTTCTTCTGGGTGCACTTAAGGATACATGAAAAACATAGTTTTCATTTATCCAACCAGCAAAGGTGGGGCCTTCAAGAAAGCAATGGATCATAATCATACGGACATTTGGGTTTAGTGTTTAGTCATTCAAGCAGTAAAGCATGTGGAAGAGTCAAAACTTGAACCACTAACATGGTGCAACAACAGATTTAATTAAAAATATATATCTTTACATAGGTAGTGGCAACCTAAAAGTAAAATGTATAACAGGGTTTTCCCAAATGGCTGAATACACGATGGTGCAATAAACAGTGCACATCGTACTGAAACAAGGTTGCTTTCAGTACTCAACTAGAATTTCTAGTGACTGCACTCGTTTTCAACTACTAAAGTGACTTTATGCAGACAACAACAACTACTATAGGCCTAAGAAGGCAACTGAATAAATCTGTTTAGCCACCCAGGATTTACTAGGCATTCATTTCTTTTAACCCCCTGTCATTAATTAGGCTTTGGGTGCACTTCAGTGTCCATCTAGTTCCAAGCCAGGAGCGGACTCTGCCAGCAGCCACTCCTTGTGGTAAGGATATTCAAGTATGTAGAGCATAATCATGAATAGGCAAAGTTTGGCCAAAGTTTGGCACAGGTCATCAAAGCAGCTATTCTAGGGCTGGCACTTGGCTGAATTAGTTAGTTTTCAGCCAAGTTGGAGCACTAAATGGCATGATTAAGAAAGGAGTCCACAAAGAAGACAAAAAATCATCAAAGGAACATCTTGACCACCCCACAGTGCTTGGCAGGTACACAGGAGTTTACCAAAAGACAGTTTGGTGTTTGAAAAGGGGCTGACTGGATGTGGTGATGTGGCACCTGGCAGCTAAGAAAGAAGGCAAACAGTGCAGGGGAATTAGCTAAACAAAAGAAACCAAATAAAGTTTTGATCAACACTACTAATAGTAGAGACTTTGGCGAAAAAAAGAAAGAAAGAAAGAAAGAAAGAAAGCCAGAACTCCTGCGAAGAAGGTCAGAGGTTCACTGCTGGCTTAAACATTAACCAGCCAACCAACCAGTTAAACACAAAGGGGGCTGCTAACACTCAAGGTTGATGTGATATATGTCAAAGAGCATTTGGTGTATAGGTAGTGCTTTCTCACTAATGCCTCAGACTTGTGATTTCAAGCAGGTAAATATGGGTCAGTCAGGCATCAGTGCACCTACACATACCAAGTGTGACGCAAAATGGCTCACAGAAAGATCACAATAGAGGTGCGGCTTGATGGCAAGGAGGATAGAACACACAGTACAGTGTGTGCTCAGCAAAAAAAAAACACACTATCTATGTGGGTTGATCTCCAACTACCCATCTTCCTGTTTTTCTTGAAAACATCACAATCCCTTGCTTATTTACAATACATATGCAGGTTAAGTAACTCCTAACACAAAATCATGTAAAAGGCACAAAGCACAAAATAAACTTCATGTTTTGTTACTGTTGTTTTTCAAACTATCGTGAACGGAAATGAAATGTTATGTATTAAAGGCCAAATCTTTTTAATCTGGTTGTACAGAGTACAAGATTGGATGTTTTTGGTTTGAACAACTACAACTTAAACATCTGGCATTTGTAGCACTTGTGATGTAAAGGTTGTCAAGGAGACAGAACAAACAAAAAAGACTTAGAGGATGAAAAATAAAGAAACCATTTGAAGGCCTTGGATATAAAAAAAAAACAAAAGACTGAAATTCAATCACATGAGAGCGAAAAACGCATAAAAAAGAAAATCTCTAATGTGATTCTAATCCTGTTACAAATAAACTCCTGCTTCGGGCATACAAATTTACACAAATATTGCAAGCATGAAAAGACACACACACACACACACACTAGCGGGGAGGTCTTTTCCTGGCATCTCCCTAACCTATGTCAAATGAGGACAGGGTATTTACAAACTCAGCTGGCATAGCTCACAGAGGGCAGACACACACTCTCATACAGAGATCTAATCTGAAAATGACTAAGCTAAAAAATAATAATGACAAAAATAAATACCTATAAATGCAAATGGAATCCTGGTGAAACTGAAAAGATTTGTGTAAAATATCTATACTAAAAAAATATTTGAGTAAAAAACACACCATCCCGAATCCAATTTTTAAAAAAGGCAAGTTTTTCTTCTTCTTTATTCGTTGCAGTTGCACAGAGCAGATTTAAATGAACTACTTTCAAGTCTTTCCTCTCAAGATTTCAATGATGAAACAGAATAAACTGCAAAAACACACAAACCTTGAAGAGAAAGTAACACAGCCACTTTGCTGAATAGTGTTTAGAGTTGGCTTCCCTCTATTTAACAACTGTTACAAACAAAGAGACCATTTCAGGGTGATAAAGGTCTTTCTCCCCCCCTTTTCCCCTTGCTCGCTACTCTTTAATCACCGAGAGGCACAAGAACTCTCATGTAAAACGGCAATCCGTGGTGAACGTGGAAGTAATCATCAGACTGAACATTTTGCTGCATCATCCTTGTTTGACACAAACACAGTCTGTTCAGTGTGTGAATGAAACGAGTACGAGTGAGAGACAATAGTGAGTCTTTTGGCCCTATTCAGACTTGGCACCAACATGTGTTCTGGTTGACCTGATCAGAAGTTTATGGCTTTAAGTACGAGAGTTCACAGCAGCTGGCGGTAAATTTTGTCACGGGTGACTGAGTCTCAGTTTCCCCCTCTACATGTAAATATGTAGCTTTTGTCTCACAGTCAGCTGGCAGCTGAACAACAGAGGAAATCTACCAATGCTTCTGTAAAATCACTATTACAGTCAGTCCTCTCAATTATATCCTGAACAGATAAAAGAAACTGGTATTTTTATAACACTGTACATAAATATATTGAATTATATCTAGAATGAATTCTCTGTAATTAAATGTGAACAGTTTTAGACTGAACCGTGTATATGATTTGGACTTGTTTTTCTATTTTGTAGTGTCCTGACATGACTCTTGCTGTGAATTGGCACTGAATACTGTAAATAAAGCAAATTGAACTATATTTAATTGGACATGCCTCATTGTTGCAAAGGCCAGCTATGATTAATGCAAAGCAATTTAGAACATGGTGACCAGAGTTATGACCATGGTTATGGTTGTACTTATGTACTGCTGCTGGGAACATGTCCTGCTGATAAAACGCATTGCTTTACGATGATCTTTAAAATAAAACCTACTTAAGTCAGGTGAACTAGGGAGACTGTAATAAATATTAACAAAGGAGATATTTATTGGATGCAGAATGAAGACACCCTTCAATGTTATTCATTATAAATCTGTTGTGACAAGGTGTCACTTTGAGTTAGAGGCACAAGATGTAACATTTTGTCCTTATAGTGCATCCTTCTCAGGTTACACCCACGCCTGGTCCTCCACATAAATACTCAACATGATTAGGACAAGAATGTGACCAAGAGGCTTTTAAAACATTTCAGACAATGCCATTTCTGTGGCAATTATCTGCACTAATAACAACCATCTGTTGGTAAAAAAAGAGAAAAAAGCACTAATTATGTCAAGCCAGATTTTGACCCAAGACCAATTGGCCATATAGTACCAGAAGCCTGATGCATATGGACTCTAAACTCCATTACCTGCTTTCTTGCAGTAAATAAGATCAGTTTTCACTAAGCCATTGACTCTACTCCCTCCTGTTCCTTTTGAATCCCTTTAAGTATTAGATTAAAAACTAGTTTACTGATGGCTCAAGCCATACTGAGAGTAAACGTTTAGCAACAGTACCCAAATCAGTATTGCAGGATTGATTTTAAAGAATATGCAAACTGCACAGGTTCCGATTGTGAAGTCAATTCTAAATTGCCTTTACTGCTCTTTATTCAGAAATTCTAAAATAGCAAATATGCTACATGCACTAAAAGAACAAAAACAAAGCCAGCTGTATTTATCACAGAAACAGCTGTGTTTTTCAAGGTAAACACCAATATAGAAGCAGCGTCAGAGCAGCTGCTCTCAAGAACCTCAGATGAATTATTGAGTATTACATCAGAGGAATTTCAAGCTAAGGCAAAGATGCTACATCTCACATTCATTATCACTAAAAGTACAAGCCTACACAAGTCTTATCCATGTGGTTGAGACTAACTCTACAATGTTACTGTCGTCAATATTCATCAAAGCTTCTACCTTCATAAATAACTGTACATGTACATGATAATTTTCTAAATATAACCAGTTCCTGTAATGTTTCTCTTGCTATTACTAGAGAGCGACTGTGGCTGACTGGTTAGGGAAGTCGTTCCTTTAATGCAAGAGTTGGTGGTTCGATTCCACCACCATTTGGTTACATGCCAAAGTGTTCCAGGGCTTTATAGATTGATTTATCTGTATTAGTTTTGTAGAGAGATCTAGTGCTGAATGAATGTGTGCAGATGGGTAAATTTTCCAAGTCTGCCATCGAGTATTGACTAAAGCTGAGGACAAGTGACTGAGTAAGATGCATGGCAGTCACCTGACTTTAGTGTTTCAAGTGTTTTTTGGCTTATTTGTTTTTTATTATCCTGCTTTAGTATGATTCCTGCTTGACAAGAGAACAACGTAGAGGGTGGAGCATGTCTTAGAAAAACAGAGGACAACTTGTTCAGTGGTCAATTTGACTGATGTTAAACTTTCTAGTGGCCAAACATCTATGACTTGAACATCACCACCATCACCTGTTTGATAATTGAATTGTTTTAAGCTTTTACCTTTAACAGACAGTCTTTAGATTAATCTTATGTAGAAAATGTGAAAAAATAAATCATTTTGGTGTCAAGCAAAATGCTAATCAGAGCAAATTATGGAAATTTGTTCTTAAAGTAGACATATCATGCTTTTAAATCTTTCCTTTTTACATTTAAATCATTCAGTTGGGGTCTTCATAAAGTGGAACTACAATACTTTAGTTTGATTTCCTCCTTATTTTAACTTTACCAGCCCCTCTTTCACCACTTTTCTGGTGTGTCTTTCAATGCAGCTGGATTTAATCCTTTAAAATGCTTCAAGCCCCACCCCCCCCCCTGCTTCCAGACCGGTCCACTCCGGTTTGAGAGGGGGTTAGGTTTTTTAGAGATGCAGAAACATTTTATTTACAATTTAATTGAAACATGTCAACAGAATACTTGTCCATCCAGCTATAAAGAGTCTGACCCAGAAACAGAGGAGAATGAAGACGAGGAAATTGTAGTTGGTAAGTCCAGACCTTATATGGTAAGTCTGTTGCAGATTATTTGACGTGATAGTTCAGAAAACGTCATAGAAAATAGAGAAAACCGAATGGGCTGAAAAATATGACCCAAACAAAATATAAAGACATTTTTGTAGCACCAGGAAAGACTAAAATCAACTTTTCTGCACTCCTAGAGACTCCAAGTACACAAAAAAATGCATTTAACAGCTAAAAAAGTGAATTTTGCATATGTCCCCTTTAAAGGACTCTCTCTCTGAGGAAGCTTCCTTACCTTCCTAAATATTTCTCCCTAAATCTCCAAATAGGATTGCTTTGAGCACAGTTAGCTGCAGGTAAAATACTGACTACTCCAAACAGTAATTTATAAATATATAAATTATCTTTTTAACAGTGGCTGAATGTTGATTTACCTAAACAAGCTTCCATAACACAAAAAACTATTTTGGATTTCACTAAACTATTTTAGAGTTTACTTATCAAACAAACCAACTTTTTAAAAACACTGTCGTGAACAGAGTCAACACAGACAGAACTGAGGTAAATTTTACCTACATCTCTTTTACCTAACTTCTGGTGTGGAAACATTAGTATATTTGTCCAAAAAAAAGACAGGAAAAAAATATCGATGAGCTTTAGCTCTTGTCCTTCAGCTGGGTTAGCTACTTAAAGCTGGAAAATGCAGAGAACCTTGAACAAGCTTTAGATGGTTCCATTAGATCAGTGTTAACCGTTGACTCAACTGAAACCAAACAACTGTTGTATAAATTAGTTCATATGGAAGCTGTGACAAATCTGCTTTACCTGATTTCTGAACCCACAAAACGTATATTTTTAAGATTTACATGTGTGCCTTTTTATTCTTATATCAATAAATTATTTAAAATTTCAAAACGCAGCAAATTCTTAATATGATGGAAGGTAAACAAAGCCTTTTTTCACAACTACTCAACCCACACGCTGAATTTTACACCATGAAAGCACATTTTCACTAGAAAAATTTGGCAATTGTGAAAGACCGTTGTAGAGCAACTGCTAAAAAATTTGGACCAAACATGGATGAGAGCGCGCAGCCAGGCACAAAGACTTGCTAAAGAGAGAGATTAAAGTGTAAATAGAAATGTTTGCTCACACTCTTTCATCATGCCGATATCAATGCAGCGTTTAAGACGACAGGCTTGGCAGTGGCGCCGGTTGTCCTTCGTGATGGTGCAGCTTCCATTGAATGGACAGGTGAAGGAGGCTTTACGTTTCATACTGCGCCTGCAGGAGGACAACACCAGCCAGTTATAAATTCAAAGTAATTGACTTTTTAAAGTTAGTTAAAAACATGAGGGTTAGTATGAAAGATTTAATGCAAATTTAAATGAAATGTAATGTTTCAGTACGATGTGCACATGAAATGTAGCCAAATTGTAATAATTGATGTTACTATTTATTATAGTAGAAATAAACATTTGGTGACGGCGAGGCAGAACTTCCTTGTTATTAATGGATTTTTTTTTAATCAATGTTTAAAAACAAGATACTTTTCACAATTCTTGGATTTTTAGAATCTTAAATTTGTCATAAATATTTAAAAGTACATGTTTTGTGTGTGACTAAGACGGGACCAAAGAGAAAAAAAACTCAGGGTTACTAACAACTACTGTATGAATAATGAATGTTGTTCAGGAATGTTTGTGTGGCATTAAGAGTAAAAAATACATAATATATCTCAAAATCACAATAATTGGCTGATATTATTCATGCTAAAAATCAACATTTTTAAAGGAAGCATGACAAACAAAATAAATTATAACATAGGTGATTATATCTAACATTTTTTTCATCCTTTTTGTAGAAAGGAACTAAAACAATAGTTGTTCAGTAGGACTCAACTGATTAAACTGAACTGATAAATATATTTACAATGTTACAAAAACATTACTGCAACTTAGCAAACCATGAGTACAATCTTTTCTACATGACAAGGCTGTTCAGTCGGTATTAAAAAACAAAGGTTCATTGATACAAATAATGACAAATAATAAGAAAATGCAACACACACCTGAAGAAGCCCTTGCAGCCTTCACAGGTCATGGCGTTGAAGTGAAAGCCGGTGGCCTTGTCTCCACACACTCCGCAGATCCGTGGGACATTGCGGTCGAACTCATCTGGTCCAACCACTGACGTTGTCACCGTCATGGGCTCCATCACTGACGGGAAAGAGAAAAAAGGACACAGATTTACAACCCGTGTCTTGTTGTGGAAGTGAAACTTCCACCATAAATAAAGCCTAAAAATCAGCTTGTTTGTTGGTCCTCTGTGCTGTGGGGTGATGCTCAGGGTGTCCTTGGCACAAAGCTTTGCATTTATCTCCTCTTATACAAACAGGTGTCAAGCTATTAGCATATTTAGCAAAAGGCACCAACAGCCAGACTCTGCAGCTCACAGCTATTGGCTGAATGAGTCAAGGAAAGGTGTACATACACACACACACACACACACACACACACGGATGGACGCACAATAGAAAAAAACCTGAAATTACAGTGTTATTGGCAGAAAGAAACATGACAGACATGGTTTAATTTGCCAAATGCTGTGAAATGGCCAACGCTTATAAGACTGCCAGTTCTCTACAGTGATAATTTTTCCCATGCATGCACCATCTGGCCATACCCTATGAAATAAATAAACAGCAGTAGAGTAACACAACCCGACTGGCAACTGTGAGCAAACTAATCCATATCAATCCTTTTCCAAACACACCTATGTCTGTTGTCTGAGGAGATAAGAATCTCTTAAATCTCTTGACAATCCCTTAAAAACACAAATAAATAAAATGATATCCTTTACAATAAAATAATACAAAAACACTCTGGACACAAACCAAAATGTGCATGTTACAGTAATTATTTGGCCTAAAACAAGAAAAACGAACATTAAGTTGGTTTATGTTTATATTATTGACAGCACTGTAGGATCAGTGGTCATCACTGATGCCTCGCAGCAAGAAGGTTCTAGGTTCAATCCCCAGTTCCTGTGCCAGTTTTGCATGTTCTCATGCTTGTGTGGGTTTTTCCCCGGGAACTCCGGTTTTCTCCCACAGACAAAAAAAAAAAACAAACAAACAAAAAAGAAAACGTACATGGTAGCTTGCCTACAGGCCCAGGGACCACAATTTAGTTTTTCCTGGTTAAAAAGAGTTAATAATAAGAATATATATATGTATACAGACACGAGCTTAGTGCCATATAACATGGCACACAGAGAGAAGTCACGTCCTCGCATGACCTTTCACTTGTCTACTAAATGAGGACAGGGGAAAAAAAAGGAGTGGTGCATAAAATAGATTCCGGCAAAGCAGAAGTCATGTGACTCCATTATATAGCCTGAAGGTAGCTCACGTGCTCCGAGCAAGGTGTCAAATGAGGACAATGAGGGCGAAACAGAGCCAACAGTAATGAGTGTTTGACTGAAAGATTAAGTCGGCCAAAGTGGAAAAGGTGAGATTACAAATAAGAGATGAGACAAACAGGGTAGGTTAGTCATCACTGCATACTGGTTGCTTGAAGCAAGACAAAAAAAAACAAAAAAACATCCAACTTGCGTAAACTTGGAGCACCTAGCTGAAAAGCATCCATCTCATTACTCAGAACACCGTTTATTAACGGTAAAATATTACTGCACGCATGCTGACAATTTCTGCTTAGTCTGTGCGCACCAGAGTGTGTACATCAGTGATATCAGCTACGGTGGATTGTTTGTTAAGGTGGGTGAGAAGTGATTTAACAGAGCAGATGTGCCCACAAAAAAAGTACTTGATTAGTCATCTTGTGACAATAACAGCCTTGTTTACTGCAGCATCAGGTGAATAATGAAATAAATGCAAATGGTGAAATGAGGAAAGATAGGCCCCAACATCTGAACAGATCTGTTAAAAACAAAAACAGCCCTGCAGTTTTCATTACTGGTGCTGATTTACAAATAGGCCGTTTCTCTCAACCAGCAAATATAAAATCCAAATTAGCGTTTGCCTTGCAGCTGATTGTCTTTTTGACTTGCAGAGTTCAGACTTTTATGCTGGTTTACTGAACCATTGACTAATTCATTATATTTTGACAGATTAAACATTGAGAACTTTTAAAGAAATATATTGGCTAAGTGCTACTTTGGGGAACACTAATGCTGTTCCAATGTTGTGTTCCAGAGTTTTTAATTTAAATGGATATCTTAAATGCGGATGCATTTTTGCTCATTTTATTTGGGGGATAAATTGTAAAGCCAAACTAAACCTGCATCTACCCTACGAGATGAAAAACCAGACAGGTATCTTGTTCCTGGTAGTTGGTGGTAAAACATGTATCCTCTCAATGTTAATATTAGTCACAGCTGAAGAACACACAGTGGGAACATAGTGTAACAAGTTGCACAATATTACACCAGTTCCTGAGAAGTCTAGCTGTAAAACAACAAAGCAACCAAACAGAACAGCAAAGCACAGAAGTCCTTCTGTGGTTCCTGACTCAGTCTTTTAATTGGTTTATAACCATGTGCTTCAAAGCTATTAAAACAAATTGACAAATTTCCAAAGTTTTTCTTGTTTCTGGTGTCAGATGACTCAGGACACCTTAAAGAAGAAACCATTACTGTAATGGGATAACCAGCTGTGCCTTTAGCACAGATATAACTATGGTGTGGTTAAAAAAAACAACAACTCAGTTTTGACTAACAGAGGACAAGATGTTAAGAATGAGAAAAAAAAATTGACTCAGATTAATGTACAATGGTTACCTGAAGATACACTGTTGAAAAAGTCTAAGTGATTAATTAGAGTTGAAAAACAGAGAACACTAACCTCAGAAATGAAACTTGACACAACTTCTGTGATCTTCGATGTTCTCTTTGTGGTGGTAAAAACAGTCTTAGCATCCTCGGAGGGATAACTTCTTTAAAACATAAAATCTATTTTTCTTATTTCCTCCCAACTACTTTCTATCCTTTCCCCTCCATTAGTTTACTCATTTTTTTATTTTATGAACTCTCCAGCTTTCTTTTCAAACACATCAGTCCTGTATGAAATGTGCTGTCAGTTACAAGTGTCACATAAGGTAATCAGAAACAGACCAGTTGAACCAGTTTGTCATTTCTTCCTCGTCAGTGCAGTCGAGTGCCATCTAGCTACGTTAAAATAACTGAAAATCTCAAATCAAATTACTTAAAGGTCTCCTATTATGGGGGTCCTAGAACAAGTAAGGACACATCTCTGGTCTATAAAAAACATGTTAATTTCATTTAATTCACAAAAAGAATCTCAGATAATGAAATTTCACCTTTTCAGTTCTGCCTCTTCTTTAGCT
>JAUBOC010000181.1:23293028-23304880 GCA_032275365.1 Anablepsoides cearensis | reverse complement strand
AGTTTCACTTTTTAAATGGAATTACTGAAATAAACCTACTTTTTCATGATATTCTAATTTTATGACCAGCACCTGTATGTTGTTCTAAAACCTGTATGTAGGGTTCTTCATTAAAGGTAACTGTGCTTTGCCTCTTGAAAAGGACATCCTCGCAGTTATTTCAACTGGAGTCTGCTCAATGAACAAATGATCTTCGTTTCTTAAGTTTTTCATTAGTTTACAGGTAGGAATTGTCAACCTGACAACCTGTTTTTTGTTGTTATTTGTCTTTTTACAGTTGAAAAACCAACAAATAAAAAAAGGCAGATTCAGATTTGGAAAGGTGTAAAGAATACATGTTTGTTGTGTGAAAAAGTTCATCCATTGATGAGCAGAAGGCCATTAGCTTGATTGAACCAATTTTCATCAACAGCCCTAAACTTCAAACTATTATGTGACTATTATTAAGGATGTTGACATAACGTCAGCAGCTGCTTCTTCCTAAACTGCTGTGACCAGATTGTGCAACGCTGGGCTAGGCGTTTACTTGTTTTCTGCTCCTGTTTTTGTTACTTCTACGAATTTCGACAAACCGTGCTGACGTCATGTAATTAGCTTCAAGTTTTTCCTTTCTGTTAATACGTTCTGAAGAGCTGCTTCATGAAAAGAGGCTCCAATTCAAACATCCAAGTTTTTCCAATGGCCTTTATGATCCGTAACATAATAAACAAGTAGTTTATTTTTTTCACTAGAGAATAGCAACGGTTAGCAAAGAGTGTTGTCATTGATTGAGGGGTTGTGTTTACGAAACAAATGTCCACATGGTTTTTAAATGGTTTTAATTTCCTGGCTTTCCAAGACACCCCAAGTTGATTTAACATTGATATCATGAGCTTCTAACATTACTTTATATTGTACCTTTTCTGCTACTTTTACATTGGATTTTTATAAAGTTTATATTTTTTTTAGAATACAAGATGCTTCCTACAAAAATCCGAAAGTGGATCTTTTCCTAAAATTTCATGGAAATATCTTGAACATTAAGAAAGTTATGAGCAAATATAACAAAAAAGCAAAATGGTCAGAAAGGCCCAGTGGTTTAGCTAACCAGTGGCTAGCTAGCTGGTTAATTACACCTAAACAAACATCCATAACCTCCTTCATACTTGAGATAATCACAGGTTTTAGTAGTTTTAAATGCTCTTTTTGAATCAACTGTTAGATTTGATATTGGTGTGAGATAAAAATAAAAAATAAAAATCCACATCCCTACTATCTTCAAAATCTGTCAGGTACTTAATACAGTCTTCTTCTCATCAGAACTTTGTAAAAATCAAAGAAGAAAATACTCACATTATTCATGATGTTATAGATACACACTAAACAAACTGTTACACAATAAGTACCAAAATAATTGACATTAAATGCTTAGCAAAAGCAACAAACTCTCTGAACAACTGCTGTAAACCAAGCAACGCATGTTGAAAGTCACTGATCAGAAATGTTTGGGCCACACCCAATGCTTCGCTCTGACTGCATTAACTGCAGCAACATCTCAGGAGCAACAATGTCCAGAACAGTAATGTTTCAGAAGTTTGTTTCTTTACTGGCTGCCTCTCTTGTATTTGTGAATGGGTTGGCACCTTCCACAGACTGCAGCGTTGTGCATCGACTCATCGCAGAATGGTACCCCCATACCATCAGAGAGGCAGGTTTTTAAGCTGAGCACTGATAACAGTCTGGATTGTTTGCCTTTTCTCTTTAGCACGGCGGACGTGGCCACCGTGATTCCACAAAACATTTTCAATTTTTGATTTGTTTGACCACAGAACCCTTTTTCCACGTCTCCTCGGTCCGTTTTAAATGAGCTCTGGCCCAGAGAAGATGGACGGCGCTCCCATACGGCTTCTTCATTGCACGATGGAGCAGAAAACCAGCATTTGTGGATGGCACGGCAGACTGTGATTACAGACAGTGATTTGTGGAAGTCTCCCTCCGCCCACGCAGCGATGTCCTAAGCAGAATCAGGTCAGGATTTTAATGCGGCGCCCGAGGGACTGTTCAATATTAAACTTTCAGTTTTGTCCTTTGAGCTCAGAATTTGGAAAACTTTTGATGGTATTATGGACTGTTTATGAAACATTCAGAGTCATTTTATTACTTTGAAATTGTTTTTTAGATCTTTTTTTTTTTGCCTCTGCCTAATTTTACTTTGGAGAGTTTCAGCCTCTTTAAAATATTATTTTTATTTCCAATCCTCTAACTGACCTGCTGCTAATTAACACAATTCATTGCAAAATGTTCCTCCAGCTGTTTCTTAATTGCACCGCTTACTTTTAGAACCTTTTGCTGCCCCTATCCAGACTGTTTTGAGATGAGTCACTTCTATAAATTTCAAAATAACTTTATTTTTCCAAAAAAAAAAAAAACAAAACCAACCCAAAATGGTACAGTTTCTAAGTTTAAACATTTATGTTCTTTATGGTCCATTGTGAATAAAATATGGGTTTATGAGGGTTTATTTTTGCTCTCATTCACGCAACGTTATTTAGAGCTAAAAAAAACTATAAAGTCTTGAGATAATGGTTGACGGAGGGCTTATATTGTGAATGTGTGGCGCCTGCAGCTGCTGAGGGCCCCCCTCCTGCTCGTCACTGTTAGTTCAAAGACTATGCTTTGGGTAAATGTTTGACTACGAGTGTCCGTGCTCGTCATGTAGCGTATGAAAGCCTTTGATGGGGTGGGGGGGTGGACGGTTGGGGGGGGGGGGGGGTCTTGGAGTGAAAACAGAAAGAATTAAGTGAACTTTTCATCATGTGTAATTATCTTATTTGAAGCTGCTCAAACTGTTCCCTCGCAGTTTGTCACTGGTACACAGTTGGGCTTTTAAGTTGTTATTTACTTACTCGAAGCCTTAATTTAATATTTGTGCAGCGTATAAAAACCTGACCGCAGAGAGCGTGTACTTAGGCTGCACTGTTGAGATTCATCAGAAGCCGAGGCCAGACGCAGATCTCGGACTCAAGGAGGCTTTAAAGATTTACTGCGAGACTTAGCCTCGGTCTGACATGAATGATGGCAGACCGGGGCCGAGGCCCGAAGGGGCGGGGAGAGTGGGCGTCGGGGCGGGGGGTGGGGGGGGGTTGAGGAGGGTGTGGCGGGCGAGGAGGAGAGCGCAGCGCAGACAGGCTGAAGTCTTGTTTCGGGGATGGTGGTGGGTGAGCTGGGAAGAAAGGAAATGCAAAAAAAAAAACAAGGAGCAAACAGTAAAAGTGTAATTACTGCCACAAGAACATCAACTACAACTGTGGTTTACAGAATGATCTACAGAAGGCTGGGGGGTGCGAGGGAGGAATCAGCTGATGGAGGGGATGGGGGGCAGATGAGAGATAGTTGTAGTAGTTGTACATGATTTTGCCACTTGGACAATTTTTGACACAGCCTGGTGAGGACCCACTGGTCCTTATGAGGACAAAAACTCTGTCCCATTCAGGGGTCAGGGCTTCAGTTTAGGACTAAGGTGTGAACTGAGTTTAGGCTAGGTTTAGGGTTGTGTATGTATTAGGGTGGTTAGGGTTAGGGCAGGGGTCTGCAACCTGTGGCTCTGCAGTGGCTCTTTGAAAATGTGACCAAACATAACCGAAATTTTTCTTTTGTTTTGTTTCTTTATACTCACAACAGAAATCAATTTGTCTGCTAATATGCGAACAATACTACTAATACAAAAAGTAAAACATTAGCTCATGCTAGCCTGTTGTTTACCTAAATATTCCAATTTCTTTCTATGATCTTTCTCTCAAATCCATCAGAGTTATCTTTAAATAATTTGAAGACTACATATTAATAAGAATTAGAAAAAAAAATGCCTGAATAATTCAGTTGTAGTAGTATTTATGAAATTCAGTATACAATGTTTTTCTTGTTTAAATGAATATGATCTTTTTATTTGTCCTGATGTGTATAATAATAAATAATATAATAATAAAAATATTTTTTACTTTTATAATGTCACCGTAAAGGTTCCCGAAAAGGCCTCGAAAAGGCCCAGGAACCACCAGTTGATAATCACAGTTGTAGCATGTTTTGCAGCTCTGGACACATTTTATTAATGAGACAAGGAGCTCAAATGGCTCTTTTGATTGTAAAGGTTGCAGAGCCCTGGTTTAGGGTAAGGGGTCAGGGTAAATGAATGGAAAGTCAATGCTAAGTCCTCTCAAGGATAGGAGAACAAACATGTGTGTTTGGTAGTAAAACATCTCATGAAATCTCAGTATTTATTAGTGCTTTTGGAGAAACAGAGTTTCCTTTGAGCAGACACTTCAAACTTACAGCCAGAAATATTCAAACACACTGAAATACAACTTTTACACAAGTTAGCGATTAGGCGCTAATCTAATTTCCCGGAATAGTTTCAGGGGGTGGGTCACCATTCGTGTCCTAAAGAAGCCCCAGAAGAAGCGTCATTAGTCTGGATTTTGGTGGAAAGTTCCCCGTCTCTTAAAAATCTTCAAGCCATGCAGAGGATTTTCCACCTCAGCGGGGAACACTGCCTTCTTGTAATTTAGCAGCATTAAACTGGAGAAAATCTTTAATCTTGGTCAAAATTCTGACATTAATTGTGGCTTCTGGTCAACACACACTCGTGCATTTACAAATGAAGAGCACAGGGGCGAGTGTGTGGTCACACCGGGTCTTTAAAAGCGCTAAAATAAGCCCACTAACACTTTTCCTCTGTTAGTCAGCCACTTGCAGGCCTCGTAAGCCAATTAAATGAGAAGAACCTCACAGGAGACGGTGTTTCACCGCAGGTAGAAGCCAAGGGAAAGGGTTTTAAGACGTTGTAATTTAAGTGGAACTACCTGAGTGAAGGTTTAGAAGAGAGAACTTGATCAAATAAAGGACTACCCAACGTCGTTCACACCAGATATTTAAACTAAAATCATCTTATTTTGAAAAACAACAAGAGCATTTTGGTCAAACTTTAAAAACAAGTGTAGATCATGAAATTGTTGTGAGAGTATGTAAGGACACTCAGCTACTACCGCATCAAATTTAAACTCAGTATCTGTAAAAATGACAAAGTTATAGACACTTTTGTGTTGGCTAATGGTGATTAGCTGGGGCAGTCATCTTGAATAGACCCCTCCTGGGTCACAGGTCAACTGAGAAATCACTGAGGTTTCTAGGAAAATGCCATTAGAGCTGTGCAAATTCAACAAGCTCAAAAAGTAGATTTAGAACCTATGATTCTAAAGGAAAGTTTAACATGAATCCGTTCAGAGACAATGGGGTCTATAATGGCACATATCGACTGGTTGAATTTGTTTAATTTCAATGTTGTTTCCACATTGAAACCTCTGTTATTTCCTGATAAACGTGGGAAACAATCTTCTAAATGGACTCTAAAATGAAATCAGCTGCAGAGGTGCAATAAATGACAGTCATAGGGGGTTGACCCGTCTACGAATGAGCCGATGTGATTGGAAGTCTGCGGTTCCTTGAAGCTGATTTCCCCTGTCATGCAATAGTGAAGAATCCTTTAAAAAATTCCTGCATCCGGATCGTGATCTGGATCATGACCAAAATTTAAAGGTGTGTTCCTTTGGCCAATACCCACCTGTGGTAAAAATGTCTTAAAAATCCACCCAAAACATGTTGAGTAATTTTGTTCACAAACAGACAGACAGATGCGACTGAAAACATAACCTTCTTGGCGGAGGTAATATGTCTTAAAAAGGCTGAATTATAGACTTTTAATATTATCTGTGGTTGCCATCTTGATTTTTTGATTTTTAACATTTGGTAAAGATAGTTATTGGCTACTTTTAGTCTAATCTTCAGCTTAGCATGTCTAAAAAGGGCTGAATAATAAGTTGTGACTAACATTTGGCATGTTTTTTTATTTCAGCTCAATATTTCTTAAAAAAGATTAATTGAAGCCATTTGGAATTAGCTGTGATGGCCATCTTGAATTTCCCTTTTCTATGTAAAAAAAAATAAGAAATACCTTGGCCATCCCTGTGCCACCTCTTGCAAAGAAGTCTTGCTCCGCCCCTGGATCTATTAGGTATTTTGCTAACATACAGACAGAGTTGAATGTGTTTGTTAGTACTCAAATTCTTTTTGTGGCATTAGTCCCAGCTACTACCACACCAAAGATCAGATCAATCTCTGCTATACAGGTTGAGTTGTTGCCACTTTTGTGTTTTTTAAGATCACTTGGCTGTGGCAGCCATCTTGAATCAGGTTACCCCCAAACGTTAATCACTTGTAAACGTAGATCCAAAGGCAGTTTTCTGAAAGTTTCATGCAAATCCAGTCGTTTATGAGCTGTTTTGCTAACAGACGTGCACGCAAACTCACACACAGGTAGAGGCAACATGGCAGGCGATAACAAACTGTGCAAACGATTGTTCTCACTTCTGGCCGAAGGTCGGTTCCAGTGAAGTCACGTCTGACATCAGTGGAACGTAGCGGTGTTGCTGGAGTCATAAAGAGCCACTACCTTCCCTGTAAGTGAACATTTAGCAGGCGGCTCTGATTATATGTGCTGGCTCACACGCTGAAGCATTTAAAATAACACAGTTAGCTACATTTGGTTCACACGTGGGCTTTTTCCTGTCAAAGTAAAAGTAAAAACAGCAGGCCTGTGGCTGGCTTGTTTCAAACCACTGCAGAACTTCACTTTTTTAACTAGTTTCATTAATAAAACAATATATTCTGTGTGATTCATGCAGCCTTCAGTGCCTTTTTAAGGTTTACATATTTAAACAATAAATCTGAAAGTATAACTAATTACCTGAAATGATCATTACTCATTACTTGTTTTCAATAAAAACTGTAGATATAGTTTAAACATCTTGCTTTTGGTTGAACATTTATTGACAGTTTTTATTTTAATTTACAGAAGTAAAAGAGATTAACGGTTGTATTTCTTTGTTCATCCACATTTTCTACAGGGCAAAAAAAAACTGATTTAAATCACGTCAGTGCTGAGAGTTTCCGAATGTCTGCACACAGCTTACATCGGATATTTAAACACACAAACCAGGGATCTGCAACCTTCATGATCTAAAGAGCTGTTTGCGCTCCTGACAGATAAAATGTGTCAGGAGCAGCAAAACAAATTACAAATGTGATTAGCAAGTGGTGGTCAGTGGGCCTTTTCGAGGCCTTTTTCGAGAACTTTTACGGTCAGTGGAGGTGACATTATAAAACCAAAAAAAATGTGTTTTTTTACTATACACATCAGGACAAATAAAAATCATATTCATTTAAACAAGAAAAATACTGTATACTGAATTTCATAAACACTAGTACAACTGAATTATTCAGGCATTTTTTTTCTAACTCTTATTACTATGTAGTCTTCAAATTATTTAAAGGTAATTCTGATGGATTTGAGAGAAAGATCATAGAAATAAATTGGAATATTTAGGTAAAAAACAGGCTAGCATGAGCTAACGTTTTACTTTTGTATTAGTATTGATCGCATAATAGCATACAAATTGATTTCTGTTGTGTGTATAAAAAAACAAAACTGTCTTTTGTGTTATGTTTGTCCACATTTTCAAAGAGCCACTGCAGAGGGACCAAGGTTGCAGACCCCTGACATCTTCCTTTCTTTTCTCATTTCTGCGTTTTCCTGCAAAATAAAGAACCAACGTCACTGATGTGTTTTCTGCTTAGTTTTGAACTCGTCCCTGTGAACATCATTAAACATCGGATGGTTTTGCTGCACTGAAGTGGTTCTGTTCTCAGCTGCAGGTCTAATTTGTTGCAGTAGCAAAGTGGACACAAAAAACAAATCATCTTTCTGCTCTAGTCTGTAGTTTGTAGGTTTCAGGTCGTGGTCGCAGACAGTCTGCTGTAATAAACCCAGATGGGTTTTTGTAGCTGGACTGGCTTCCTTTTCCCACAAAGCTAAAGGTCACAGACACCTCCCGAATTATCTTCTGTTCACAAGCTAATCTCTGTGAAATTTGTTGCTAATCTCCTTCAACACAACCTCTCAGATTTGGCCAGGTTCCACAGAGTGCAGTATTTAGATTTTTTCCATCAGACTGACACTTTTTTTTTTCGCTGTTAAATAAAAATCTGAACATCTGAAGTTTGGCTGATTTAATGAAGAATGCAAAAACTAATTTGAAATTTAAAGGGCAGGTATTACAATTTCTCCCTGTCCTCTCTCCCTCACACACACACACACACACACTCACACTGCTCGCAGTATAAGTCTGTGTGTGGGAGTTTTCCTCAGCGCAGTCTGCGGGTTTTATCAGAGGTGTCCCACCTGGAGGGAGTCTGGGAGTAAAAACAGCTTCAGACAGATTTAGAGCTCTTTCTGTTCCACAGGAATGAATGAACAGTGTTGGTGTTGCTCTGTGTTTGGATAGCGCTCCTTTTCGGAGCGAGTCTCACCTAAAGTGGCTCCTGCAGCATCACGATGCTTCTGGGGAAAAAAAAAATCCTGTCAAATGAACAAACTGGACAAATATATGTGTTTTCACCATCTGACAATCAGTGCAATACATATTTACTACTTTACTAGAAAGGTGAAGGTGGAGGATAATGTTTGTGCCGGTGTGTGTCTGTTAGCAAAATATCTCAAGAAGCACTGGATGAATTTTATTAAACTTTTCAGAAAGAACTCACTGAAACTGCAAACTGTTTGAAGTCCGCCCATGATGACCACCTCATATGAAAATACAAAAAGCAGCTATAATTTATTAAATTTTACAGATATTGTGCCAGATTTTGGTGTATTTGTAGCTGAGATTTATTTACAACAAACACCAAGTGCTACCTTTTGCAGAGGTTCTCAAACTGGGGTCCCAGGACCCTCATGGGTCCATGAGCCATATCTTGCGGGTCCACAAAAAAAGTAAATTAATTGTTAATTTCGTTTTTTTTTTTTTAAATGCATGAATGCATATGTATAACAAGGCACTAGTAAAACAAATGTACTAAACGAAGCAAAAAATAATATTCCCATAGAGTTTAAAATGACAGTAAACTATTTTTAAATCAGCATGAGGTCAGGTTGACCTACTGTACAAACACTTTGCTTAAAACTTTACAATTAACTGCTGGAATTCACTGTGTTAGCAAAATAATCTACAAACCATCCAACAGCAATGCTGTTGAAACAAAAAAGTTGGAGTTAAATATTTGGTATCGTCCCATACATATGTTTGCACTCTTTAAAAGAAATGGCAAAAATCCTGCTGAAAAGTTGGCCTAAAGTCAATTTTCCCTTCACTTCCTTTTAAGACTTTTGTTTCCTGAGTTTTCATCACCTCATTCAACCTTAGGCCACTCAAGAAATGATAAAAACATAAATTTGTCAGTTTCACAGTCAAAATGAAAACATTATAAACCTGGCACTTACAGGATGTTTTTTTTTTCCGTGGATGGCTGAAAAAGCCATGTGTTCGACATGTGTGTGTGTTGAGAAGCCTGTGTCACTTTAAAATATGCTTCTGGCGAGTGGGCCTGGTATGTGACTAAGATTAAATGTAGTCAGACTGATGAAAACTGAAAACAATTCAAGTTACTCATAAAACTCTTTAGTAAGATATAAGATCATTATGTTCCTGCTCTTAACACGTGTTTTTGGACTTAATGTTTGGAAACCCAGAACATCCTACAGCGCTTCATTAAATCTATATTTAGGCAATGGAAAGATGATGCCTCCCCAACAAACCTGCCAAGAGTGGACCGTCCAGCAGAATTGATGGATTGAACGAGGAGGGTTAACATGCAGAGAACCATCCAGGAGGTCAAAGATAAAGCTGATGGAGCTGAGCAGCCCTATGGGTTCAGTCCACAGGATTTAGGACCACAGATTGGGACGGAGGTCCTCTGTCCAGTGGGACAGGGATGGGCAACTTAAGAGCCACACAGCACTGCACTGTAATAACACTGTCATTTTAAAAATGTTTCTCTTTATTAAACCAACATACAGTGCAGTAACTTGAACATATTTCATTTCATGCTCAAATGCATGTATTTGTTCAAATACAAACCTGATTTAAACTGAATAAATTATCATTAAACTTAGATAAGACTAATTATATGAGTAATAGAAAACTGTCTATGTCCCATTTAGAGTCAATGATATTAGAGCTGCAGTCAGTGAGGGGAGGTTTCTGGGTGTCATCACTGATGAAAAGTTGACATGAAGACCTCATATATATCATTTAAGAAAAAAATAGCTAAATCCACTGCAGTATTGTAAAAAGTAAAGGATTTATTTAATGACAAAGCTCTGTTTATATTATTTAACGCAATAATTGTTCCATACTTGATCTACTGTATTGATGTTTGGGGAAAACATGCAAAACAATTACAAACCCTATTTTTGTTTTACAGAAAAAAGCCATAGGAATTATCACCAGAAAGCATCACCCATCAAATTCATTGTTCCATCAGTTAAAGTTATTGAAATTCTATGATTTGGTTGATTATGGTATTTTATCAGTCAGGGCTCATAAAAACACATTACCTTCAAACATCCAATTACATTTTGTTAAAAGAGAGAGTTGTTACAATCTCAAGGGAATGGATATGTTTGTTAAACCCAAATTTAGAACCAGTTTGAAGGAACGGAGTACTTTAATCCAGGGTATAATCTGGAGGATGACATTAAGAATGCCAGATCAGTGTGTATATTTAAGAGAATGATAAAGGTTCATTTGTTGGAGAAATATGTAAATTTATAATGTGTGAATTGTTGCTCAATGAGTTAAACTTTCATTGTTTTTCTTTTTTCTTTTTGTAATCTGAAGATTATTTTTGGTTGAATTTCTTCATTTTATTTTTACTTTTTTTTCTTCTGCTACCTTTCATTTAATTTATGATTTTATGTTTTTTTCCCTTTGCTACTGTCTCCATTATGAAAGTGGAACCAGGTTACGCTCAGTGGGACTGGGCAGGTGTGAGGCAGAGACACAGAGTGACCGGATCAGTTGTGACAGAGCTGCTGTGAAGGAGGCATACATGTCATCCTGTGTGGAGGAAGAAGAGCCGCAGGTCTGCAGGCAGACAGCGAACAAGGCAGCCACATCCCAGTGGGACTGAAAAACACAGCTTGTGTTGTTGTTCTTATGAGGTTGAGTAAAAAACAACATTTTTATGTCAGCTGCAAAGCAGGAAAGCAGCATGATGTCACGTCAAAAAGCATCATACTATTAAAAATCAATGAAAACACAGCTGTTCCTGTTTAATTAAAGAATGAGAAAGGTGTCAAAATAAGATTAAGACAGATTATAAGAAGGATTTGAGGAGAGAGCAGGTGTAGAAAGGTGCTAATCTGAAGCTGTATGCTCTGCTTACATGATGCCCAGCTTAAAGTCAGGTTATCGGGTCCAATCAGAGCAGGGGAGGTCAGTCACCTGGGGCTGGGGGCCAGCAGGTACAACAGACAGCCAGGACCAAAACAACGACAGGTAAGGCACAGAAAAATGAACTCAGTTCAACTCAGTGTCTGTTCTTGAAAACTGGAGTTAAACAGCTTTCAAAAAGAAATCAATAACGAGTCTGAATGTAAGAGAACAACAAAAAAAACATTTTTTTACTTGTTTTGTAACTCTTTTGTTTTTACTCCTTTTCAACAATTATCTATTTTGTTTTTGTTTTATCCATCCATCCATCCATTCATCCATTCATCCATCCATTCATCCATTCATCCATCATCCATTTATCCATCCATCCATCCATCCATCCATCATCCATCCATTTATCCATCCATCCATCCATCATTCATCATGCATCCATTCATAATCTATCTAGAGTTGCTAGAGTTCTAATGAGAGTTGGAAGGAGAGATCATATTTCTCCAGTTTTAGCTTCTCTCCACTGGCTCCCTGTTA
>JAUBOC010000181.1:23263601-23274424 GCA_032275365.1 Anablepsoides cearensis | reverse complement strand
AGGGGACATAGATACTTTATTATGGTATAGTATTTAAATATATGCCTGAGAAACACATAATATAACCCCTTTAATAACATCTGGCGCTTTGCGTTTGTTGCATTTATTTTTAAGTCTGGAGCAAAGGTGCAACAGTGTTTTTGTTACTTGTCATGTTAGCAAAAAATCTCAAAAATCAGTAGACAAATTTTGAGAACAACTTTTTTTTTCATCTAAAACTCAATTCAAGATGGCCGTCACTCTTAATCGACCTTATGCAAGACAAAGATGGGTGTAACACAGCCAGTTTTACAGCTACTGAGCTAAAATTTGTAGTGGTAGTAGTTGAGCCTGACCGCTGGTCCATACTCTGAGCACTAATCAATTGTGTGAGCTCTGCTTTTAAGACTTTGCAAAGAACTATTGGACTCAACAATGAGTGTCTGTTAGCAAAATATCTCATGAACCACTAGATCAAATTTATTGAATCTCTCAAAAAGTAACAATTGGATTTAAATCAACAGCTCATTACCATTCAGAGCAGCGCTATTCAACCGGAGGCCACAGCTCGAGGGCTGGACTATGTTGGAAAAGAACAAGTATTGCAGTGAATCCCCAATTCTCCCCGGGGTTACGTCTTTACAGTATCAGCTAATCATGAAAAAAACGTGAATACATTAAATATGTAGCAAAATTTGTAAATTATAATGTTCTTAATAATCTTGAAAACTCAAGTTAAAGCAGCAAAGAAAATAATATTACAGGTGTTACTGCAAACTACTGATAGTCTAGTTCCTTTGTGAAATGCAACCGGAGCCTCATTGTATTATCTTGTACCTTTTTAATTTATTTATTTTGCTGCATTTAAACTTAAGGTTAAAATTTATAATTGATTTAAAACCCATTTTTACATTACGTAAACAAAAATAAAAATTTTTGTGGTGGGCGAAGGCTCATTGGTGGGCCACAAGGCCCGCGAACCGCCAGTTGAAAAGCCCTGATTTGGAGTCAGACACTTTCAAGATGGACGCCACCACATATTGACCATAGCCAACCCAAAAACTGGTAAAACACAGGTAATTTTAAAGATACTGAGCAAAAAATTGGAGTGGTGGTAGCTGAGAGTCATCCTCAAACATGTGATAGAAGCTCTAACAGCTCAAAAGAAATCAACAGAGTTATTTCATGTTCAAGGCCACAACAGCTAAATTTGTCCACATTTTGTAGCAATTTGATTAGTAAATGTAAATCAAACTGCTGTATCTGCCTTCAGAAAAAGAACCTGTGTAGCCACACATCTCACCTTCTTCGGCTCGAGGAGGATCCGTGATCATCCTCAGGTAGCACTCAAACTGGGCCGCCAAGATCTGACGTCTTGAGTCTCCAGGTAGGACAGCTATTTCGCTGAAATTCTCCGGCAACTCCTCGGTCTCTTCTGCAGTCACCAGCGACTCTACATCCTGAAACTGGGAAACCTGGACAGAGGGGGTATGTTCATTACATCGCCACGAGTAAATCAAGTCACACGATCCTATAAAACGTCACATTAAGCTGCTCTCACCTCTGTGCCCAGTGCCAAGGATATCATCAGTGAGAACATGAGGCTCCTCCACATCTTTAAAAGTGAGAAAAGGACAAAGACAACGCTTATTTAAAACCAAGTCACGCATTAATTATTTAAAAGAAGAACACAAAAAATATAAAAAAAGTTTTCTATAATGTAGTAATACAAACTCAAAAACTTCTGGTTTTATGATAACACTGAGTTCAATTTATTTACATTATGTGTATTTTCTCAGCTATCAGAACAGGAAGTTCATGCTCCAGCAGTCATTCCTCTCCGCTGTCCACTCAGGGTCACAGGAACAGATGTGTGTTTATTATTATTTTGGGTAAAAGGCCAACAAATTCCCTCAGAGGTTTCATGGTTAATGAACTGGCCAGTGACATCTCCAAAAATGTAAAGCAACACAAGACAAATTGCATTTTCTGTGAAACGTGAAAGCTGAGCTCTGAATGGGTTTACTGCTATATTAACTGAGTCAATTATTGCAGTTGAAACAAGATTTAAGCAAACAGAAGCTTAAAGCCACCTAACCCAAGACCGAGTTAAGACCAAGACTTTTAGGGCCTGGACCAAGTCGAGACCAAGACCAGAAAAAGAAACAAAATAGTGTCCTAAAAGATGGAGTATTCTGTAGAAATGTAGCGAACCTAATATATAGAGTTAATACTGACAAACTTTGTGTGAGGGCAGAATAAAGAATTTTGCTACAGAGGCAGATTGTTAACATAAGTGAATGTAAAAGTTTGACGTAGTCCCCATTGTATCTGAAAGGAAAGCACTGCAGAATTTACAAGTTGCTGTACGCTTTCTCCTGGTTGTTGTTTTACAACGATATTGTTTATGTAGCCAAATTGTTTTATTTTAAATTTTGCAAACATCTTCTACCACTCCCAGAGAACCACTGTTCGCTTTCCTGGCGTGCAAGTGACGGGGGGTGGAGATGAGTGACAGCCAGTAACCAAAATACACAAATAGTAATGAGTCAGGTTTGATTTTGAATCAGTAGCTACATTTTAAATCCAATGAAAGCAAGAATGTTTACTAATAAATTGGACAATAAGCTGGCTATTTAGTGATATTTTCACAGCTGTGGTCTTGACTGGTCTTGAAATAAAATTCAGAGTCCTCAATGTTTGAGACTGAGACAAGACCATCAAAACGTGGTCTTGAGGCTGGTCTTAAAACCATGATCGAGCTCAACTACTACAACAATACTTAAAGCTATTAAAACTATTACATAACTGTTAATTGTTGCTTAAAGGTAAAATGAGAAAAACCATAGCTAAATGCTACTAATGGAAAAACAGTAATGAAATGCTAAATATAGCTAAATCATAGCTAAAAGCTAAAGTGAGCTATGCTTTAACTAAAAGCAAAATGTAGCCAAGCCGTAAACAAATCCTTTAGTCCACTTGGTTTGGACCAAATAGCAGAATATTTTTTTTTTGTTTGTTTGTTTGGTACAATTTACGTTCACATTGGGCTTTTTTTTAAGCGGACTATAATTTATAGCCATGTGATGGCGATCATTGCTCTCTTTGGACAGAAGTGACGGAGGCGGGACAGAGCACAGACCATCATCCACCATCTTCCACAGAAAGGAAGATGGTGCTGTTTATACAATTTCAATATCCTTTAGAATTTCAAGAGCAGCGTTTACAGCGGCAGTTTCGCCATGATATACTTGAAGTTGGCAGATGTGTGCTGCTGCAACCCAAAGGAGACGAGATGCTCTGAGGGCCCTGACCCAGACAGGCTCATTGTAGCATAGGGGTAGCATTAGCAACATTGACTAATGATGCCTAACAACGATGGCTCGTGAAGTCCAACAAGGCAAAGGTTCCCTTTAGTTGATTCGGTTCGAGGCTGGTCCGTATTCACACCTGAAGCGACCTGCACCATAGTTCGTTTGAAAGCGGACCCAGACCACCTCAAAAATGGGTCTTGGTCCGATTGTTTGGTCAGTACCAGGGTTTGCATGAGTGTATTCATACCTGCATAAAACGTCCATACCAACGGGGGAAATGAACTGTGGTTCGTTTGAAGTGGACCAAACATGTCAGGAGTGAATACATCCTAAAAAAATGCAAATGATAACACTTTTCATCCTAAATATTTTGTTTAAACACAATTAGGGCTGCTACGATTTGTCGATTAATCGACGACTAATCGATTATTAAAATAATCGATGACTAATTTAATAATCAATTTATCGTTTTTTGTTATTTTTACTTTTATATCCAAACTGCTTTGACACCTTCCACTGCCACATCTGCCTTTCTGTCTTTGACACACATGCACAGTAGTGGTAACCAGGGCAGGCCGTGGACGTCACAAGACATGATACAGACAGGCTCTGGTATCATGGCTACCTGACAACAGACTAAATAAATACAGGAATTTCAATTAGAAAATATTTTGATATTTATTTTTCATAAATTAGTCTTTATAGTAATCGACCAACAAAAACTAATAGTTAACGAATCAATAAAATTAGTCATTAGACTAATTGATTAATCGTAAAAATAATCGTTTTTAGGACAGCACTAAACACAATTTCTAAACGCAAGTAAAGCAGCTACAATTTGCAGCGTTACAAATTATACAATGACATCTTTTCCTCTGGTTACTCTGGAGTATCTCCCAGTGTGTGAGACACAAAAACACAAAACATTATGATTTGCAGTTCCATTCATCGAGAGCCCAACAATGAAATCAGTCCTTTCTGTTATGAACAGTAATTGTTAGGTCATTATAAACTCAAGACACAACACAGTCACGTATTGTGTCAGGTTGGCAGCCCCTGGAGTGTGCTCTTGTCTCCCATAAATGTTACACATATGCCAGTGTTTTATCCCTTTATTTATTCATTTCTTTTCGCTCTTTATCTGTCTTTAATGATGGTGATGCTTTGTGAAGATTGCAAAGTGTCGCAGAGATGAGAAACTTTCAGTCTAAATGTTAGAAAATATAATAACACAAAGAAAATCTAAATCAAAACACCACATCACTGCAAGACTCCCCTTACGGTTATAAAGGGCAAGGTTTTCGTATGCAGCTGTGAGTTCTCAGTCCTCCCTAAAAGCTCAAACTCTCTGCTGTAGCATGTTCAGTCCAAACCAAAGCAAATGATGAGAGACTATTTTTATCAAAGTCATACCCTATAGCAGGAATCATCAATTCTGGTCCTCGAGGTCCAGCAGCCCTGCATGTTTTACTTTTTTGCCTTCTCTAACACACCTGAGTCAGTCAGTGAATTACCTTTTCCAAGTTCTGCAGAAGCCTGATAATCATCTATTCATTCAAATCAGGTGTGTTGGAGCAGATAAACTAGTAAAATTGATGATCCCTGCCCTATAGGTAGTGTCTTGCTGGACTAGTTGGTAAACTGCATTTAAGATAGGGCTGGGTAATAGGGCTGAAAAATCATGATGTAATTGTTTGATATCAGTCAATATATTTAATTATTTTTTAGCTTTTTTGTTTTATTTATTTAAAATAAGGGCCAGGAGAAAAAAGCTGATTAATGCTGCCAAACTGGTGAACTTTCCTCTTTTAGCCACAATTTCCTCTCGAGCTGTGGCTCATTTCTTTCTTTCGCTCCATGTCTTTCTTTTTTTTTTGAAGCAGTTCCGAGGCACGGTGGTGAAAGATAAAACCGCTGCTGCTCATGTTATTCAATAGGTTGTTGCTAGTTTATGCCACCAACTTTGCTTACCTGAGCCCTGAGAGGTCAAGGGGCTAAAGTCTTTCCTCTGCCTATATCCCACAGAATGCTATGAGGTTCAGGATGAGAGTTAGGTGAAATTGTCAACATTGTATTAAACAAATTTCTATTGGCATTGACCACATGTCTGTCGCTGTATATATTGCTATTTATTTATTGCCCAAAATGTTTTCCAGTAGTCAGAGGCAGAAACGTGGGCACACCTGACAAGTTGAGAAGGGGTTCTCTGCAGACTTAAAGTAGGCGTTTCTCAAGCGTAAACACTGATTGGCTGGTTGTTTTTGCTCTGTTTTTCGAAAACATTGGTTCTTCTCTTTTGGTTTTCCTTTCATCTTTGACTTTAACTACTTTCACTTTAATTTTACTAGCCAAAATGGATTTTTTTAAATGAAAAGGCAATTTATCATTAAAAAGAAATTAGCCCTCTGTATTTCTAGATATCTCAAAAGAACTAAAGAAATAAACTAAATAAAACTGATTGATGTTGCTCTTATTTTGAAATGTAACCGAAGGTTCTTTGCAAAGAGACGTGGACATGAACGAAGACACCGGGTCCGACATTGGTGGTGTCTTCATATAAACAAATTAATTAAATAATAAAATAAATTATTCCAGAGTCTGATGACCTTGGTTACAACAGCAAGTTCGTAAAACTAACTAACTAACTAACTAACTAACTAACTAACTAACTAACTAACTAACTAACTAAATAAATAAATAAATAAATAAATAAATAAACAAACAAACAAACAAACAACAGTTCGATGCTAGAGAAGTAAGTTACGATATGAAGAAACGCCTAAACAACGATCATCCAATCAGGTGTGTCCCTTGAGTAACACTCCCTTTTCTACTCGCCCAATCAGGTGTGTCCCTTGAAAAAAGCTTTCCTTTGGAAACTCCCATGCATCTTCAGAGATACCTGGACAAGTTGGGTACAAAGTGAAACGACATGAGCAGTAAAATAATGTTTTCCTCCAACAACAATACTTTTAAAATATATAAACTATTCCTTTACATATGTGGTTCCCAACATTTTTAGACTTGTGTACACCCTGAGCCATTTTGTCATACCACTAGTACCCCTTCAGTGAAACAGAATGAGGATTCTCCAAAACTATAATTACCTACAACTGATTGTTAAATGAAACTTATTTATTTAATCACCTCAAACATTTAATTCTCCAGCATTTTATTATTTTTTTAAACTCAAATTAAACATAAAGATAAAAACGTTGCCTTGAAAGTGAATAAGTAATTAAACAATTAAAGCAGGTAATGGCAGGTGCAGAAAACAGCAGCCTCCGAAAAACATTGTATTGTCCAAAATATGTCAGAAACTCACCCAAATTAGCAAATTCTGTGAGATTCCAGGTTTTATACTGGATTCCATTTTGTGTTAATCCCATGATTACTGCATTGTGGAAATCATACGGCCCTACATATCTCAGTCCTATTTTAATTTATTTTTTACACACCACGTACCCCATGTAATATGCTCGCGTACCCCTTGTTTAGAATCATTGCTTTACATTACCTCATTAACCTGACTCTTTCTTTTCAATCGTTTTCCTTTGTCTTTATCACCATTTTTTACATTTTTACCTGATATCATCTACGGTTATTAGCAATCATTTAATATCAATCTCTTACAAATTAATTGCATTTCAGAACAAAAAAATAATTGAACCAACATTTATATACAAATCCAAGCAAGACGAAAACTTATGAAAGCAACACAACCAATTTAGATCTTAACTTCCGAACTACACCAACCAAACTTTTGACTTTTCTTTATTTTATTTTTTTTCTTTTGGAGACAGTTTAATGTTTCCTCATCAGTCATATTCAGTGTCTCCATCTATTGTACTGTTCTCACACTTTCTGTTTTAGTATTATTAACAGTATGATTTACAAACAACATGTCAGTCATCGCTGGTATCTATGTTAACAATTCCTCCGCAGGGCAATATTTTCCTTTAAAAGGAGCCCTGATTCTTTCTCTGCAGTCATGTTTAGACGATCTGGGGACGGTCATTGTCAAACTGGAATGCATGTCTGGTCACAGCTGTGAAAACAACATGGAGCCTGGAAGTCACCGCACAGAGGAGATGAACTTTCACAGAGCGACAACAAAACAACAGCAGAAATTCATCGATGACTGCAAGTCATTAAAAAGAATTTAACGAGAATGAGCTTTTTTTATATAGAGCCATCAAATGTTTCACTGCCGTTAAAGACCCTAAAGTTTGGGATGTTTTGGATCTGTGTTCTGCATGGGAGGCGGAGGGGATGGAAAACACACAAACATGCACAACTTTCACTGATTAACTCAGGATGGTGCGTTACGATCATATGAAGGAACAAATAAATGAATGGTTTCATTTAAAAGGCCTAACGGTTGATCTAAAATGCTTTGAGTGAAAGTCCAACGGATGCCTTGTTTTCTCCAACCAAAGGATCGTGTGCTTTCACCACTACGAGGAACGGTTCACTTAGAGAGACATCTCTGTAAATCAGATCTCCTACATTTCCCGAAATTCCATGACGACATCTTCCACATGAAGGTCACTTATTTGTAAACACGGGGTTGCGTGTGGGCGGGAAAAGCAGAAGTGATTTAATCAGCAGGAACATTTGACAAGACCTTTAAGACAACAAGAAGACCAGGCCAGTTGAATCTCTCTTTCCTCCAGTTTTGTAGTTTCCTCTTTGTTTTGTGCTTTCTACGCATTTATATTTTATTTTATATTTATATTATTTATAAAAATCGATTTTGGGACATTTTAAATCGATTCTGAATCTTTGTAAATGAGAATCACGATTCTGATGTAAAACGATTTTTTGGTGCACCCCTAATATCCGATATAATTATGGCTTCTATGGCCGCTAACTGATATTTACAGATATTGCAAAAACACACAAACTATTTATATACATATGCACTAACACACTTGTGTCTTTTTTTGATACCGTAAATAAACGACCAGACCTCTGACATGGCTCCCTACTTCAGTTATTACTCTAACACTATCATGATCAAAAGGATACCACTTGACCAAACATTTCACCTTCAAAAACAGGAACACGAAACTAAAGATTGGGAAATCAATATTGGACTTTAATATCAACCCAGTTTTACATATCGGGTCGATACTAATATTCTAAAAAATGACCAATATCGTCCGATATCAATGTTAATGCCGATATCTCATGCATCCCTACTTTTGAGACATAAGTTTATTTGTCATATCAGGTCAATGGCAGCTGCAAAATGGAAATTAGCACTTTACATCAACATCAAGCGAAAAAAGTGCCAAGTTTGATACTAAGTTAGCTAACAAGTTAGCTAAAAGTTTTGTTGTTATTCTTTCGACTCCTCCCTTCTGCAGGAAATTCCACAGTGAGCAAACTCGCAAAACACATGTCGCCAAATGTTTTATGTCCTGACTGGGCTGGAACCTGCAGCCTCAGGATTACAAGATGGCAGTACTGACCACTGAGCTGTAGCCCCCGACTGACAGGCGGGGTCAAAAAACTCAATAACCATCAGTTGATGTTTTCAAGCTTACAAGCATTTAGGCCCCACTTTGTTTTTATTTAGAGTCCTGGATTCAAAATCAATTTGTTCATAAATACTGATGCAACTTTTATTCATCAAATAACTGATATATTGAACAGACGTTCCTGAATTAATCGGTTTTATTACATATCGTTCTTTGTTTTAACTCCTAATTTCTTGCTTTATTACAATTTTTTTACCCAAAGTTGTTATTTTCAAGCATTTTCAAGCATTTATCCCCCAAATATCACACATTTTTTGTGTTGTTTTATTGCTTTGTTTTTTAAGCTCTTTTCTTTTAAATTTAAATTTGGACAAATTTTTGAATTTTTGTATCCTTGTAAATCTGTTATTTACAGGAGAAAAACAAAAACAAGAGAAAAATAAGTGATGAAGGTTAATCTTTATCAGTTATCTGTTTGTTTATCCATTGGAGACCTATAACTGTAGTTGTTACTATAATTAGTCATAAGCAGGAGTAATGAAATCTGTGTTGATGCTTCACTAATTAAGTTTATTTTGCCTTTCACCCATTGAAATGAACTGCAGAATCTGCAGCAGGTTTAGCCTGAAGGTCATTATTGAGTGAGTAATTTGGAACAAGCCTCATATTATTAAATTAAACGCTCAATGTTTGTGTTTCCATTTCACTTTGAAATAGATTGCAGGGAGAAAAAAAAAACTAGATTGATTTTTTTTTCGCTGTCATAATTAGATGCAGAAGCATTTGGGACGCATTTAAAAATTCCAAACCCTCGAGTTCAAGCGAAGAATAAAAACAGAACAAAGGAGAAATAAAAGCTTTCAGCTTTCACAGCTGGCAGGAACACTTCTGTTTCTGTCATCTACAAAAGTGAGAAGAAAAAAAAAGAAAGAAAAATGACCATAATTTACGAATGCTGCTGTTGAGATAACTAAAACAAACAGTGAGAAGAACAAAACAGGCTGCTGTGCTGCAGATGGGAGTGTTAGACAAAGATAAAAATTAAAAAACAGAAATATTATGGGGGGAAAAGAAATCTGGAACAACATTTATTCCAAACTGAGATAAGTTATTTACAGAACTGGGAACTGACACTTGTTACTTTTATTTTTTATTGAGTATTACCTTCAAACTACTATGTGAGTTTGTGAATAATCAGATTATTTACGTTAAAAGTTTGTACAAAAGAGCTGAGGTGGGTAGAGTATCCAAAAATTGTACTCAAGTAAAAGTATTTGGTAAAAAGGCTACTCGAGTACTGAGTAACTGATCAAGACATCACTTTATATTTAAAAAATATATCATCAGATGAACCAAAATATAAAAGTTATGTGAAAATGTTTTAAAGATCAAAGTGAAAATAATTCATATAAGTAACATAAATTCAGACAAAAGAAAAAAAATGTTTTTGTCAGATTCTTTCAGTATAAAATTTGTGAAACAAAAACTGCAAGCGTGTGTTTGTGGTGAATTTTTGGTAAAAAACAAGCTTTTTCTTTATTCAGTGAAGTTTCACAGTAAAAATATTTTTTTCCAAACAGTTACTTAAGTAAATGTAACAAGTTACTACCCAAGTCTGCAAAAGAGGAATGACTGTCTGCAAAATACTCTGAAGAAAAATGTTATATTTCTGTATTATTTGTTAATTAAAACAATATTAATATCCTAATGTTTACAACAAGAACCAATGAGGACTAATAAATCTGGTGGTTCTAGATGAATCAGTTAAAAATAATGAAGATTGATAAGTCAAATTAATTATGTATTTTAAAAAGTGGTTTGATTCAGACCCTGAGGTTGACTTCTAGTGTTTGGTCTTGGGGGGCGGTGAGACTCTGCCTCAAGCAGAGGACTTCAAGTATCAGGTTCAACTGTCTTATTGGCGAGTAATTTAAAGCGGGAGTGATAGATCAATCAGGGTCTGTGCCTAGGGTTGGGCATCGTTTGAATTTGAACGATTCTGATTCCAATTCCGATTCCTCTTTTCGATTCCGATTCCCAACGA
>JAUBOC010000181.1:23249266-23263501 GCA_032275365.1 Anablepsoides cearensis | reverse complement strand
AAAGTACGAACGATTCCGGGAGAATTGAAACATTTGTCCCGGTTCCAATCGATTCCGATTCTCGATGCCCAACCCTATCTGTGCCTCAGTATTGAGGGTGTTGCTCTGGTTTGTTGTAGTGAAGATGGAGTCGAGTCAAAAAACAAGGCTCTTGATTTACAGGTCCATCTACGCTCCAAACAACAAGATATATTGGCTTGAGGCGTGAACGCTCGCTTCAGAAGATCAACTAAAGTGGTACAAGCATGACGCCATGTTGGAAGGGGCATGCCGCCAATGTAAGCAATTTATCATGAAGAGACATCTGCAGAATTGCACATAAATATTAGTTTTCGTTGGTTAGCTCCTGCCTATTAAAAACAGTGGTCATTGCAGATACCTTAGCAACATTTCTTTTGCCTGATATTATAGTATTTACTGACAAGAATTTGAATCAAATCAAAATATCATAGTATAAAATGCACCATGAAAGTAAGTGTTTTCTTCTTTATTTTATCTCACCCTCTGCTGTATGCAATTTATGAACCATTTATGACACAGTATGGTTTAAAAAAAAAAAACCTGTCAAACAAGTGATTTTTGATTCGGCCGCGTACTTTTGGTCCTTTTATTTGCCAGCCAGGATCCAGCTCCGACGCTACAGAAGTCGGAACTTTACAGTTTCCCCGAGTTCCCCCGGCTGGGCTGCTCTCATCGACTTCTGTAAAGGTCAGACTGTCACAGCTCCTTCACTGAGCTGCTCTCCTGGGACTGAGCCGGAGAAGTATGTGAGTTCTGTGCATGTGTGTGTGTGTGTGTGTGGTTTGTGCCTGTGTGCAACATACTCACACATTCTGTAGATTTGTCTACATTTCATTTGCGGAACACCAGAAAAGCAACACAGACTGTATGAGTGCGAGAGGGAAGGTGGAGGAACGATGAAGGTTGTAGAGGACGTGATTATCTTCTCTTGCATTGTCTCCCTCTCTTCTGTCCACTTTTATAGGTTAAAAATAATCATTTCAAAGGAACATGAAAATGGCTTTTTGAAATAAGGAGAAACTTTTGCTTTTATCCTTACAATCCTTCACCAACAAGTTTTTTAATTTGTCGTCTGATGCAGGGGTTAATTTTTGCTGTTGTTGAAAACGAGAAAACTAAGCTTGAGCCAACTATACTGTAAATATGTTCAATGTGTTGCAATACTAAGAGCCTTAAAAAGGTAAAGACTCTTAAAGACGTATAATCCTGTTGTGAAATTACCACAAGGGCGTTCACAAGCATTACTTCAACTTAGAGCTGTCAAGTCCAGATATTTTGAATGCAACATTTAAGTTGAACATTAAAGAAAAAGCACAGGAATAAACACTGTCCTCTAAAAAAACAAGCCCAACTCAATGTGCTGTAAGGTTTGTGTACTCTGCATTTGATCTGTTAGCTTTTCCTAATAACGGATGGTGTAGTTTTAATCCCGAGTGTATATTTTTCCACCATTTCTGGGTTTAAGTTCTGTGAAAAGTGGTCTCTTCACACAATCTGACCCTGCAAATCACTACTGGAGGGTCAGCAGCACCAGGATTTACAGCCGCTGGGCTATACTGGACTGTATGAGTAACTTCTGTTCTGTTCCCATAGTCAGATTCAAAATAGCCTTTCCAGTTTGGAGCCCTGCCACAATACGAAATTCTTTTTTTTTTTTCTTCTTCTTCTTCGTCTTCATTTTTCCTAAGTTGGTAAAAAAAAAAAAAACTCAGAGAGGGCAGGATAACCAGCCCCAACATAAACTCAGCACTCCTTCAAGGAGTTTCTCACCACCTAAATGTCCTCGTGTTGAGAAAATATGGAGTTGTAGCCATGTTTTAAGTGACATTATGCGCAATCTCATGCAAGATTTTGGTACGTTGTGTGATTTCACATAATCTGTTCAAATATAGTCGATGGCTCAGTTGGTAGAGCTGATGTCTCTCAGCAGGAAGGTTGCCGGTTCAAATCCCAGCTCTGGGACCTTTCTTGGTAGAGTTTGCATGTTCTCTCCGTGCATGCGTGGGTTCTCTCCGGGTACTCCGGGTTCCTCCCACAGACCAAAAATAGGACTGTTAGGTTAATTAGTAACTCTATTGTCCCTCTATGTGTGGCCCTGTGAGGGACTGGAGACCTCTCCAGGTATATAAGGGTGTCCAAAGACAGTGAATTAATTGTATTATTAATCATTATCGGCTAAATACCACACTTATTTGTGATTTATCTTTTTTGCTAATATTGCCCAACCCTAATGTTGTGGTTGATTTTCAGCTGCTTCTGCCCCACAATTTAGCTCAACACCTGTCAAACTGTCTGAATTATTGAAATGTTTATGTTTTCTAAGTTCAGCTGTCTGTGGCGACCATCTTCTGGGTTGCGTCCCAAACCAGTGATTACTTTCTGAAAGTTGCAATAAAATCTGTTCATAACAAACAGACTGAGTTGATCCCAACATTTCAAGGCAAAGTTTCATCAGTTAGTGCTCAGAGCATAAGTTGGAGGTGACTCTCAGCTACTACCGGCCCAGATTTTACCTCAATATCTGAGTCAAAACCATTTTTGTGTTCCCTCTAAATCCATTCAGTGATTCATGAGATATTTCGCTAACAGCACAGACAAACACACACAGGCAGACACAGACGGGAAGGGGGGGTTGGAGCATTATCAATCCGCCTCTGCTTTTCACTGATAAATGGCTGCGAGCTGAAGCCAGGAGGTAGCAAAGAAAAGACTGAGAGTCAGTAATAAATTTGTTAGTATGAGCCAGCACACCCTGACATTCTTCTCAAATATGGTCAGCTTGACACCATCAGAACTGAAACCATTAATCGGATTCTGTGATTCATCCATTTCTCCCTCATCAGGGAGATAGAACACCTCCCTGATAAGGATTCTTTTTTTTTTTTTTAAAGCATAAAGCCCGGCTCGCTTAAAAATAAAAATAAACATATAATTTCCCTGTAATTTCTGGCCATGCAAAGTGACTTTGACAGTCTAGTCACAACTCCTGAACCTCTGCAGCCGTTATTTGCATACAGATAGCAACTCAATACGCCAGTTATCTAGTGAGGCTAAAATAAGCTCAAGGTGTTTCTTTTTTTTTTTCTTTTCACTAATGCAGCGAGGGGAGAGGGTCTCGCTGGCTTGCTTCTGTTACTGTGAGCTGGGGTTGGGGTGGGGGGGGATTGGGACCACAGCAGTGGCCAAAACACCTATTAATACACTGATAGCTTCCTGGCAAGAGCAGCCTGTTCCAGTAAAAGACACAGAGGGAGCGTGGCTGTGGGAGCGTGGGGGGGCGGGTGGTGTAAAAGTTTCCCACGACGGCGAGCAGAGTCCGACTCTAGAGCTTGAGAAACACTGAGAGGTGTCCTAAAGTGTCGCGGCGTCTCAGATGTGAGTTTTCCAGTTTCGAGGTTCGGACACACTTCCCCTCAAACGGCCTGAAATTCAAAGCTCACAATAAAGCTAACTAAAAAAATAACATGAGAAGCTGATTTGCAGGTTTTGTGACAGAACGTAAACAGTGCAGGATCTCGCTCCTGCCTGCTCCAAACGCAGCAGGTAACATGGAGCCGGTCAAACAAAAGAAAAAGCAAATCCTCCCAGTCTGCAAGGAGCTGTTCGGTGATTGCTAATCTGCATGTAGACGTGAGTGAAAATCACCAAGGAGAAATGCAAATATGAAGGAAAAAAAAACAGTCAGCGCAACAGGTTTGCAGAAAACAACCTTGTGTACGTCTGTAAACAATGAAACTCAAACGGAAGAACACAAAAGAGGTGTGTTTTAGTTAAATGTGTGAAGGCTGATGCAGATTGTTGTTTTCCACGTTTGAACAGTCCAGCTACTTCTGCGTGCTATGGACACTTTGCATTGAAAATGTTCACATTTGTGATGTCAAATGCAATAATTAGTTTATAAGAAGCTGCTTATCTGGTTACTGTGCCACTGATAAGCTTAAAGGGGAGTATATCCTCAGAGACTTTAACAAAGAACGAATTAAGAAGATTAGATCTAAATATTTATCTTTCTCACTCTCTTCACATGTGAAATTGTACAATCTTTTCGGAAGATCTTCACCAGTTTACTTGTGGTCATTGGATACACTCAAAAAACCAACTGTTGGATTTACTTATCTAGGTTATGTCAAGTGGTTCCACTTAACTGTGTTGAGTAAGTCCAACGTAACTTTTACTATTTATTTCAATGTAATTGTGCAAGGTGCTTTAGATTTACCCAACTCAGTTAATTTAGTGGAACCACTTGACAAAACAGAGTTAAGTAAATCCAACAATCTGCTTTTTGAGTGTACATTTAACAGACATAATTATCCAAGATGTTAAATTTGGTGTTTTATCAATGACCATAACATTGACGATGGTATAAATACTGTTCCATTATTAGCCAAACATCACATACATAAATGTTGTTTCTTTAAAACCAGTCCTAATTTTGCACAGTGGAAGAATGAGTTCAATTTGTTCGTTTGTTAGTCATTATGTTCTGTGAAGTCAAAAAACTGCTTTTTTTTAACTTATTAAAAAAAAAAACATTCATACTTTAATGTACTGCCCTGTATGGTGATTTTCTTTTTCATGGGGCCACGCCAATGTTTTGTTTTATTTTGGATTGTTTTGGTTAGTGTTTTTTTTTTCTTTTTGTTATTTTCTGTTTAGTTCTAATTGTTGTTTTCTTTTCCTTTTTTGTATTTTGTGAATACATAATGTATATGTTATGGTACCCTTTTGATTGTATATCAATAGAAAAATTAAAAAATTAAATAAAAACTTCTGCGTACTTTGTTCTGTTTTAACCATTCGTATGTCAAAACATCCAGCTCATTAAAAACGATGGACGCTTTGATTTATCTGACTTTTCAAAATACAGATCTTTTCAATTTTAGACAGGATTTTCATGCTTTCATCTTTCAGTTATCCTTTTGGTTCGGTATAAGCCATTTGCTAATTTAGCTTTTGGCTATTGTTCTGATACTTTTATCTTTGCAACTTCCTGCTCCTTTTAGCTTTGAGCTAGACTTTTGCTACGTTTTGCTTTCAGACAAGTTTTTTTCTACTTTCAGCTACTTTAATTTCAGCTAAGCTTTTGCTGCTTTATGCTAGTTGTTTTTTCCCACTTTTAGCTTTTAGCTGGTGTTTTAAACCACATTCAAACAGTGAGCCACAGCTGCCCTGGGGGGACACGCTGACAAAGGTGAGGCTGCCATGCACCGGTGCCATCAGGCCCTCTGACTACCACCAGCAGGCAAATGGGTGAAGTGTTTTGCCCAAGGACACAACGACTGAAACGGATGGAAGGGGGGAATCAAACCAGCAACACACGGGGTGAAAGAACAACTTCACTAAACACTCTTTCACAGCCACCCCAACTTTAATTTTAGCTAACCTTTTGCTGCTTTTAGCTAATCTTTTCCCACACTGTAGTTAGTCTTTTGCTACTCTTGGGTTTTAAATCACATTCTCTCTTTTTAGCTTATAGTGTTTTTCTTTTCGAGATTTAACAACTCGGTTTTATTCTTTAGCTAATTTCAGCTCAGTTCACATTGCATTTCTCTAGTTATTTCTAAAAAAGCACAAGTCTATATTTGGCATCATCAGCTGTATTCTGGATTGTTGTACTAAATATATCTTGATGCTTTTAAAAGATGCTGTAGCAGAAGTTGAGTATTTTAAGTGTAATGAAATAAAGCATTTCCACCTTAAATGAAATCACAGCCATCCTCACTTATCAGATGTGACTTCCATCACACTGACTTACTCTGAGCTGACTGATGCTGACAGAGGACTCATCCCTCATCTGCCATGTTTAACATTAATGGAGATTATCACAAAGATACTATTCTATTCTAAACCTACTCTACTTAGAAATACAATAATAGAAGCAGGCAAGAGCCCAGCTGGGTGTAAGCTCTTCTCAACCTATATGACTTCTAACTCATATATACAGTATAAACACACATATAAATAATGTTATAGCCTCTATAAGCTGTTTACCTAAGTAAAATCATCAAAACATCTTCATTTATTTTATATTAGTTATAATAAATAGTTAATAGTTTTATTTGTGAAATAAAAGTTGTATTTCTTATTTGTTTATTTAAACATTTTGGCATTTTTAAAACATGATTAAAGCAGGATTACACCCTGAGATTTAATATGGGCATTATTTTATTTAAGACTGCTGTACTTTCAGGTGAAGCTTCCTACAACAACAATAAGTCAAACGCAAAACTCTCCCCATCAGCAGCTGATTTGTGTGGCTTACCTTTTTATTTGATTAAAATGTCAAACTGTTGTTTCCTGCAAATATCCCAACGCTTGCATGGTCCGAGCGTAAAGGCGTATCATGCTGTCTTCCTATAAACACTGACCAAGCCCATCCACTCTGCCACAGCAGTCAAGTCGTAGTTAATGCGCGCTTCCTGTGAGCACTTTCAAAATAAAACGGAACTGAGCAGTATTTTTCAATTTGTTGTTTTTAAACATTTGGAGGCGCTATGTTTATCTTAGACATTTCTTAAAAACATTTATAATGTTTTACAACATACATTTATACTATATTTATTATAAAACAAATCGCAGTATACTCCTGGATTTTCATACCTTTACAATTATTATTTTTTAATGGTGCCCCTTAACCACAATTATAAGAAATTAACGCCATCTGCTGGTTACACTTAGACAATCCACCAAACCTGATAATTAGATTGTTTTGAGAAAATTTTTGCTGCCTTCCAAGTATGAACTTCTTCACTCCATGCATAGTTCAGGATATCGTGAAACAATAAGATATTCCGGTTTGACATAATCAGCTGTGTAAATAAAACTAAAGTTTTAATGTATTTAATGTTTTTATGTGAATTCTTTTAAATTTGTTTTATTTTATAACGTAACATATCTTCACAATTTATACACAATAACAGTTTCATTTAAAAGAATGATCCAAGTTTTTTTCAAAAACTCTAGGAATCACGGCGACGTACTTGCACAGACCCAGTTCACGTAAACGCATCATCGTGTTTACTGAACGCTCATTGGTCCGTCTCGACTCCGTCCCCGTCCAATCGCAGCGCGAAGCCGGAGTAGCATGCGCCCCACCTTGTTTCGGTCACGTGACGGTGAGCTTACGAAGATGGTGGAAGTTTCTTCTTCCTCGAAGTGAAATCCGGTCTGAGACCAAAACATCACGCAGGACGAGGTCTGTGGGGTTCAAACAACGTTACCGGATAAATTCGTCTACTTCTCTGCGGATCTGGGTGAGTTTAAAAACACTGACGCCGTCTTTCAGCGCGGCGTTTCGTTTTTATTGCCGTCGGACTTTGGGATTCCCAAGCCTGCCATGATGACACAGGCCAGGCAGCAGAGTTAGCCGGGCTGAGATGGCAGCAGGTTGTCAGACCGGGAGACCAGCTGACATTCAACACGTACTCAGCAACTCCAGCAATTACACCGTTCCCTGCAAATATATCTGCAATTTATGATTGTGACAGTTCTTACTGTACCAGCACGCATTGTTCGCGCTGCTCGGCTAAGTTAGCACATTATTATACTTTGGATCTAAATAATAATTGTTAGTTTAATAATGTGTAAGATGGAAGAATAAACTTAGTTGGTTTGATATAAAACTTCAGTGTATTTTAATAAATCGAGCTGACATTTAGAAAGAATTGAAAACAAATTCCTACGTGGTGATTATTCACGTCAAGAAACTAGTAGCTAAAAGAAATATTTTGCTGACTAAGGACTATTGTTACGGTAACCCAGCCGCACCTGTCATACGTCATTTTAAAGGTTATGGATCATTGTTTTCTTTTTTCTCTTTAGGCCTTTTAAAACATTAACCATGTTACTAATGTTTGCCATATCTTCTAGTAAGTATTTATAAATCATTAATAATATGAGCATTATTCCACATATAATTTGCACAAATCGTGTCAGGTAAAGGCTTTTTGCACACAGTGTATATAAATGTATAGATATGCATTAAACGTCCCACAAATTACATTTAACAATCTGTTTAGAGTACAGTGTATTTTGCTTCTCGTAAAACAGTAGGAGGGTTTTCTTCTTCAAGCAACATAATTTAGGAACCTGTTTGGCTCTTTCTGCAACTAATCATCAGGAAGTTATGTTGCATTAAGGTGTTGCCTTTAAAAATAAATCAGTTCCTAAATTTATCCCGAAAGAGCAAATCAAAATAATTTAATTAGATTTTTTTATGTATGTTACGCAAACCGTAGAGGGTTTTACACACTAGTCTTTACAAAAAAAGAAAAAGAATGTTTGATAATTATATAGAAATAAACAGCAAAAGAAGATTATGAACCAATTGAACAATAAAACACCTATTTTAATTTAAATTCAGATCCAGTGGTGGGCACAGTTCCCCTAAAGCACTAATAGGGGAACTAATTTCCTGATTAGTGCTTTAGGGCTTTTGCTAAATTCAAAAGTTATTAGTGGATTAGCTCTTGCTAAATTTAGAAACACTAACTGAGGTCTATAAATGTTATTGATCAACATTAATATTAACAGCACAGGGTGAAAGCTGCACATTTTGTTCATAATTTTCAGTGCGTTAGTGCTTTGGAATTAGGAGACCTAAATATCTGAGTTAGTTAGGAACTAATTATTAGATTAGTGCTGCCCACCACTGGTAAAATCTTTTTCAGGAGCCAGGTTGTTTGTTTTGACTGCAGGTAGGAGTTGATGAGTGCAGTTTTATTCCATTTAATCTGCAGCACAAGTCATGCATACAACAGCAAGACACCAGAGATATGTTTCCTATCGAGTGCTTCACCATCTGGAGATTCAAGCATGCAATGTTGCGGTCACAGACTCACCTTCTCTAACCTCTGTACCACCGCTCCCCCCTGAGTAGCTACTGACCCACAAAGTAACAAGTCACTAAAAGTCATGTCTCTGATTACTTTTGGCTGAAGTATACCAACATGCTAAGCTAAATAAACAAGCGCATCACGTGAACACAAGCATGCTCAACAAACTGGCTTCTGTTTTATCCACGACTTCAGCTTTTATCTCTTGCAGTTGTGGCTCTTCTCCACCTCAGAACCAGCTATGGTCACTAGTAGATTTCCTTTTATCTTTGCAGCTCTGCAGCAGGCTGTCAGCTACTCTGCCTCCCTCCTTTATGCTGACTCATCTTCACTGGAGATAAGGTTCACAATTGTGATCTTCTTGGCCAACTTAATGATGATGTTTTTTGTGTTGACAGCAGCGGAGGAGTCATGTGTCAGCAGTGTAAACAATAAATGGCTTTTAGCAGCTTCCTTGTGGTGGTTTTTGATTGTAGTGCTGCCACCTTCTGCAGTCGACTCCCTCTTCGTCGGGACGTTTAAGCAATCAACAGCATTTCAATAAGCTGCCGGGGCAGAGTTGTGATAAATGCTGAGTTGAAATCAAATTGCAGATATGTGGCATTTTTTTATTTTCAAGGTTTTTGAGGGTTCACATAGGAGAGAAATGGTTGTTATAAACATATTGTGTACAGTGGATGTATATGCTACATGTTTCTGGTAGGGATGCACGATATATCAGCATATATGAAGTCAAGTTTCTCTGCACATCAGAGCTTTTTAACTTTAAGTGCAGGACCAGCTCCTGTTAGAATGCAAACTGAGACACTTGACTGATGTTGTTTAGCAAAGTCAAACAAATAAATCCAAGTCAAAAGAAGGTCGTTGGGTTTTTGATATTCAACAAAACGCCCTCATCTGCAAAAGTAGTTTGGCGTGTTTTTTGTGGGGGCTGCAGTGTCAGCTGTTGCAATGAATTATTGACCAAGATCAAAGCCACAGCCGGACTGAAAGTTTACCCAGGAGCTCCTCACTTTCTCCTGCCCTGCCGTGTGCCTTCTCAACGCGAGGGGCATGCATTATTCAGAGACTCTTTGAGGTAATAAAACCAGAGTCAAGGAGAGATCCCAGCGCCCGTGTGTCTCTCTATCCTTTTAGCTTTGCCTTTTAAAGTGACACGTTTGTTTTCAGACATGGATCGTCATCGTTTATGGTGTGGTCAAGCAGGCACGTTTTGTCAAAGCATGTTGCACAGGAGCGGAAGTGAGTTAAGCTGCATTAAATCTAATATCTCATTCGGTATATTTATAACTACAGTTTCTCTACTTGAAAGTCATAAATCTATTTTAACATAAATAAATACGGAGTACATGGAAAGCAGAAGCACATTTTAAATGATGCAATGTGATGCATATTTTAGGCTTCATTTTGTCTGTGATAATCAGTAAATGATGGGTCTTCAGGTTTTTGCAGCTACTCTATATAGATGTGGTTCTCGGCAAACAAAGATTTGCTTCAGAGCAGCGTTTCACAGACCATGACCTTGACCTTTGTCCCATTTTGATGCCCTTTACTTACATCCAATAATAGTTCAACTTCTGTTTTTCTGAGAGTCTGATGAATAACTCTTATTGTTCCTGTGAGTTTTTACCACATGTCAAATATTTTATGTTTATAAGGCACATTTTAGCTTTGAAGATGCATTTTGGGGTATATTCGATGTGCAGTGGATCAGGCTTGACCTGATTCGACTGAATAATTGATTGTTGTTTTGTTTTTCTTCACTGTGAAAATGACAGCTCTAGTCCTCTCGTAAATAACGGGAAGATGAGCGTGCAAATTTAAAATTGAGATGTCCATTAGTCCTTATTAAGAGCCCAGTTTATGCCATAAATAAATAAGGTTGGTCCTTTTAATGCAAGTTTGACATTTACTTTTGTTTTCTTACTTGTTAATAATCAAATATAAGTCTTTTTCAGACCTCTTCTATCGTAGCTAAATACACTGATCTTATCTCTGTGCTGCAACATTGCAGCGGTGGAACGTTTATTTGTCACCGCAGTGATAGTTTCTATTCTGTGCTGCAGGTCCTCTTCCCGGCCGTATGTCATGGCTAGTGGAGTCACCAAGTCAAACACTTCCAATGGTTACCCGCTGAAGGCACAGCTCCAAATCCTCGGTAAGTCTTCAGCTGGATTAGAGTGAACACGAAATTGGGGCGAAAAAAAAATCCAATCTGTCATTTAACTTAATTTATTATGTTATGAAAGAGCAGGTGTAACAGATAAAACAAGAAGGCTGAACATTTAACTGTTTAAGGGTCCACACTATCAACATGTGTTATTATATTAGACTTAAGGTTCCCACCTTCTTTCATTGTTGGGAATTGACACAATTATAATGTTACTTTGCCTTTTTTAAGCATAAAATAACCAAACACAATTAAATGCATCTTAAACATGAGTATTTGAACATATAATAATAGGAAGGTATTAATTTAGCCCTGCTGACCTTTTGTTCAAATGCTTTGGATAATGAAGTTTTTATTCTATAATTTTCACAGGGGTACTCTTACTAGGGGTGCAACGATACAGAAAAGTTACGGTTCGGCTCGATACTTTGGTCTCATGGTTCGATATTTTTTCGATACAAAGAAGAAAAATTTCCATGCCCTTTTTACCTTGCCATTAATTGAAATTAATAATAAACATTTGTTTAAAAATCCAGTTTTTAATTAAATGTTGCTAAAACAGCAAGTTTCTCAGTGGATCTGCGCTCGAAAATGCAGCCTAGGTGGAGTAGTTGAACACAGATCCACCGATCCTTCAACATAGAGCATCTTCAGAAGACAAGTTGATACAATACATTTAAAAAAAATCTGTATTGTTAGATACAAGTGTGTATTATACGGGTACATGTATTGTTGCACCCCTAATTCTTACATGTGTTTTAGAATATATTTTTAAAATCAGTTTGGGCCTAGTGCTGGGTGGTATGACCCAAATTTTATATCAAATATTTTCAACAATTACACCGGTATCACTGTATTTGACACACATATTTCTTTTCATCACAGCTCAGCTGATAATAAAATGTACAAACGCTGCTTATGGATTAGCAAACCTGAAGTTACTTTTTCTGCAATGCAGAATTTATTTATTGACGTTTTTCTTTTACTGTACCTCTGTCTGTGTCACTGTTTCCCTCTACATGTCTTTTCTTCTTTGCGTGGTTGTAGACAGTAGTCACACATTTTGGTACAGTTCAAGGTTATAATAGTTTTGTATTTTTCATTATAGTTTTAGTTTTATTTCGTTGTGACTTTTTTCTTTTAATTAATTAGTTTTTAAAGTGGATTTGATCGTTTTTATTGGTTATTATTGCATTTTTAATGCTTAGTTTTAGTTTAGTTTAGTTTTTATTAGTTCTAGTATTAGTTATTTTATAGTTTGGACAATGACAATAGTTTTCTCCAATCCAGTGCTACCTGTTGCTTGTTTTTTATGGGAGCTACTGAGAGAAGCTAGCGCGTCAAGATACTCATAGTTATCATCTTGTGTGAGCTTGATTCATGCAGGTTTTCCCTTGAGAAGTATTTCACTTGTTTTATCACCTGTTTCCACTATAAGACACTTGCTTTAATTTTTCTCGCAGGAGAAATTTTTCTCTAAAGTGGACGTTGCTGCTTTATCCCAACTTTTCTTGTCGTCATTTGGCAGATGAGCGCTGAGCAGCAAACTGTAAACAAATGTTATGAGGTGCCGTAAGCTGCCCGCATCTAATGTGAAACTACTCAATTTGAAATGAATAGATAAATAACGATTTGTTTAATCAGTCCACACAGCTCAAAGTAAATTGACAAACATGAAAGCTGAGGATATTTTATCTATAATTTCAGTTAGTTTTGTAAAAAGATTATACAGTTTTAGTTACCGGTAGTTATAATTTTTTCCTTTTATTACAGTTTTTATTTATTTTAGTTAACTAAAATGTTTTTTTTTTCAATTTCAGCTTTTGTTATTTAGTTAGTTAATAGTTAAGTTTTACTAAATAACACAAAACAATAGACCTAACGGGATGAATCAACCTCTGTTCACCTATCAACAAACCCCGGTACAAAACCACTTCCCCCAGAAGCCCCCCAGGCTTTTCATAATAAAAGCACATTAACGTCTCCATATGTCGGGCAAGTTTAAGTTGTGCATGAAATCTACCCGTGCACGTCAACGAAGAGGTGTACACTACATTCAGCGAGTTTTTCTTTTAGCGTCAGTCATTATAAGCAGGGGGCTCGCCACCCGCCACCAGTTATTGATAAGCTGCTCCAACAATAACATTAGCTGCTAATGCGCACAGCAGTGCTGCCAGTGTCCCCTGTGAAACAGTTCGCTGGCGGGAGCGACGTAACGTTTCAAACATGTTCAGGCTTTTTAAACCGGAATGTCGGTATTCAGAAAATTTATATCATTACAAAAATAAAAAACAGTTTTTGATATGAAGCACTGCTGGGCCGGATTAAATCACAGACGCAAATTCATGGTTTATGTACAGCTTGGTACATAGTAATGTTTATCTGCATCTACTTAATTAATGTTTAGGTCATTTTAAACTTTTAAATCTTGTCTGAACTTGTAAAAGCTGTTTTCTGCCTTGTGTTTTGTTTTGTTTTTTTGTTTCTGATTGATCATTATCTCTCGCATCCATTTGTTAAAAGGCCCGTTCTGTCTGTTTCAGTGCTAACAGCTAAACTGAAAGAAAACAAGAAGAACTGGTTTGGCCCCAGTCCTTACGTAGAAGTGACAGTCGACGGCCAGTCCAAGAAAACCGAGAAATGCAGCAACACCCACAGCCCCAAATGGAAGCATCCACTCACTGTGTAAGTCTAAATAATTTAGGGAATGCACTAAATCACTTGTTATAATCAGAACTCCATTTTTACTGCTGTAACATTGATCACACTGCAGCAAGACCTGTGATGTTTGTCAGGAGAGCCAGTATCTGTTTGCATTTTCAGCATTATGAATTTGGTGAAATATTCAGGGAAACGTTTAGGACGTTTGTTTCTCTCAGCTTTAGGAAGCAGTTCATCATAGTTGAACTATTACTCATCTTGAGTTTTTTAATGTTACCATTCTGGTGTTCCAGGGAGCTCAAAACAAATAATACACAAAATATATTGAGATTTAGATTTGACTTCAGCACCTTTTTTTTAGTTTACTTATTAAATAAATCTTTAACCTCAGTGAGTTAAAGGGAAGTCTCGGCACTTAAGGACAAATTTGCCAATTTCAGCGCCAGAGTAAAGGTTGAAAAGTTTAGTTTGAACTAGGGCTGAACGATTAATCGCATTTGCGATAATCTCGCGATATGTTAAAACGAGATTTTCTAATCGCACAGGCTG
>JAUBOC010000181.1:23211732-23223876 GCA_032275365.1 Anablepsoides cearensis | reverse complement strand
TTCAAGAGCAGTACTTCATTTAGTTTGTGTGTACTTCTTAAGGCATTTTATGGTATTTTAGGCCCGCAGGTTAAGGGCTTAAACAGTAAACTAAAATAACCCCACCAACAAAGTCTGTGATTTGTTTTTGTTATTTGAGTGGACTGACCGGTAGACGATGGTTTCCTTGTGTGTGTTCTGCTGTGGGCAGAAGCAGTGGGAGTACTGGTGCACCCCCAGCTCGAACAGGGAGGGGAAGACTTTGCTGCAGAGGTGGCAGCGATACGTCAGCTGCTCCTGGTGCGTTCGGATGTGTTCCAGGAACTGGTCCAGCTTCTGGAAGGTCTGGGAGCAGGACTTGACCACACACTTATAAACCTGCCGGGACGCAGATTTGTTTTTGTATTCGGCGTTAAAGGAAGTAAGTTTTGTGTATTTTTACACGTGTATTACTCATTTACGGGTGACAGCACTCACCTGCTCCCCTTTGTGCTGGGTGAGGTGGGACTTGAGCTGGAAGTATGTTTTGAACTTGTTGGCACAGAACTGGCACTGGTAGGAGCTGTCTATCACCATGACCTGCTGGTTCTGGTCGGACAGCGCCTGCACGTGGACCTGAGGGTGACCGCTCTGCGTATCATCCCCGTGGCTGACCGCTGGATCAGCCGGAGCCTCGCTCACACTCTCCTCCAGCTCCTCTGGTGTCTCTGGGATCAAACAGCAGCTTTACTGGGAGAACTGTTTATCCTCCTCCTTCTTCAGCTCATTCAGGATACGGGAGTTAAAAACCTCAGAGTTACCTTCTTGTATTGACTCCTGTTCTGTTGTGTGCTGACTGCGGTGCGGCTGCGACCCGTCCTCGTCCCGTTCGGCTCGTTTCTGCCGCTCCCCGTCCCGTTCTTCTTGGCTTGTTGACACCGGCACCACCTTCACTGTGATCGGCAGCCGGGACACTGTGCTGGCCACGCTCATAGGCCACACCTTTTAACACAAACACGGGGGAATAATCACGTATTATAGACATGTTTTGTTCAAAACCAAACCAGAAAATGTAGAATAAATAAATAAATTATTACCTTATGAGTCTGCATGTGTTTCTTCACATTGGACTTTTGAGCGAAGGCTCGTCCACAGACGATGCATTGAAACGGTTTCTCTCCTGTATGACTGCAAAGGGGGAAAAATAGATTGTGAGTAATAAATAAATATCCCAACAAGCAGACGTCTGCCTACATGCTGGGATAACTCACCTCCTGATGTGCTGCTGAAGATCAAAGTTTTTTGAAAAGATCTTGTCACAGAAGTTACACTTTAGCTTCGGACCTTTACCCTTCAGTTGCTCTGTTAAAGAATGAAAAATCAGTGAAAGTTTTATATAGTTGATAATCTTGTTTCGTACAGTCTTTTAGTAGCCTGTAAATTTTAAAACTTTTCTATAGCTTAAGTAAACTTAACGCAGGAAGGCAGAAATACTTATGGAGGATATTTATCCATTTATGTATGAAGGTATGGTGCGGAATGAGAAATAAAATTAAGACTATTGCGCAACCAGTGGTTGCTACAGGAGTAGCAGGAGGCTATATCTATTCCTAAGCCAGCTATTGATCTGATTAATGATAGGCCTGCTCCAGTAACTGAGCAGTTGACCCCTGTAACTGAGAGGCCAGCACTGGCAAATGAGAAGGAGACTATTAATTTGCCTTAGCATTAGAGAGGCTAGCGAATAACATAGATAAGCTGGGGTTAGCATTGGAGAGGCTAGCGACTAGCATTTATAAGATGGTGTTAGCATTGGAGAGGCTAGCGGCTACCATGGATAAGCTGGCATTAGAACTGAAGAGGCTAGCAACTAGCATGGATAAGATGGCATTAGCCTTGGAGAGGCTAGCGACTAGCATTTATAAGATGGTGTTAGCATTGGAGAGGCTAGCGGCTAGCATGGATAAGCTTTCGTTAGCCTTGGAGAGGCTACTGACTAGCATGGTTAAGCTGGCATTAGAACTGAAGAGGCTACCAACTAGCATGGATGAGATGACATTAGCCTTGGAGAGGCTAGCGACTAGCATTTATAAGATGATGTTAGCATTGATGAGGCTAGCGACTAGCATGGATAAGCTGGTGTAAGCATTGGAGAGGCTAGCGGCTAGCATAGATAAGCTTTCGTTAGCATTAGAGAGGCTAGCAACTAGCATGGATAAGCTTTTGTTAGCATTTGAGAGGCTAGAGGCTAGCAAAGATAAGCTTTCGTTAGCATTGGAGAGGCTAGTGACTAGCATGGATAAGCTGTTGCTCGCATTGGAGAGGTTAGCAACTAGCATGGATAAGCTTTCGTTAGCATTGAAGAGGCTAGCGACTAGCATAGATAAGCTTTCGTTAGCATTGGAGAGGCTAGTGACTAGCATGGATAAGCTGGTGTTAGCATTGGAAAGGCTAGCAACTAGCATGCATAGACTGCTCACCTACTTTAGACAAAAACCTTTAAATAAAGAAAACCTTTTCGACAAAAATGGTTGACATACAAAACGACATGCACTGACAGGTGTTCCTTAGACAAAATTAGCTGTTCAACTTGACATCCAGCATAAATATTAAACATAAAACATATTACTGTGAAGCAGACTGCTTTAGTTACTGCATGAATTAGCAGCCGTGTTTGCCCTTTTCTATTGATCGACGGCGGTATTTCTTTTTCTCTTTAACCAAATTATGAGGGAAAAAATGTTTAATATTTATGCTTGACGGCGTCATGTTCTATATGGAGCATATGAAGGAGGACTTTGGTTTCTGCTGCAACATGTACAAACCCTCATGAACAATCCACAGTATTTTTCTACAAAGAAAAAAAAAGACAAAAAGGCATATTTGTCTAACAAGTTATTTTTTCTTTCCTCTCACCTGTCGCTCCGTTGGTGCTTTTTTTGTTGGCCCTCGGTTGTTTGGGAATGATGACCTTTTCGAAGTCACCCAGCTCCGTCATGTTGCTGCTGCTGTTGCAGGTCTTTGTTTTGGCGCCCTGCTTCCCAGGACTGTAGACAGGAGTGTTGGTGAACGGCTGGCTCTCCACACACTGACAGAAGGAGACACAAACTGGAGCGTGAACGCCTGAACGGTTTAACTACTTGGATGATGAACCATCAGGGTCGCTCACTTGAACAGGATGATGATGGAAAGCCTGCAAACCTAAGGCGGTGTGGATCTCTGCACCACCACCAGCCCCTGCCATGTGGGGCATCGTGCTGTAAACCTGCACCACAGAGTTGCTGTGGCTCGCTGGGACCTGGGAGGAGAGCGGCTGCTGAGTGGGCTGTCCGGCTGGCAGGGGGTGGGCTTGTGTCTGGCTGGAGGGCAGAGGGTGGGACGACTGCTGCTGCTGCTGCTGATGATGATGGTGGTGGTGGTGCTGAAGATAAGATACTCCAGCTGTGTGCATGCTCAGGTTGCTCTACAACACAGGTAAGTGTTAATAATAATAATAATAATAATAATAATAATAATAATAATAATAATAATAATAATAATAATGCATAGTTTTATTTAGTTTAGTTTAATTCATTTCATAAAATAAAAATAAATAAAATAAAAATTTTATAAACAACAAAAAAAAAATCACACTTGAAATGAAAGGAGGCAAAAAGAAGAAAAATATTATATCCGTCCATTTTTTCCAAAATTAATTTCAAGCAATAATAATCAAGAAACAAATCTAAACAACAACAACTTTTGGTATACATTATACAATTTCATATTTCTTTAACAAACTTATTTTTATCATTCTCTTAAACAAACACATTGAATCAACATTTTACAATCACTTTCCAGATTATTCCACAATCTTATTTCTTGAACTGAAGTACATCAGTCCTCCAAATTTGTTTGAATTTTAGGTTTTATAAACATCTCAAGTCCCTTAAGATTATATAAACTTTCTCTCTTAACAAAACATAACTGGATGTTTAATGGTAATTTTTTTAATGAGCCTTATACATAATCTGCAAGATATTATAATCAACCAACTCATAAAATTTTAATTATTTCAATTTACAAAATAATATATTTGATGGGTGACTAATGTTTTCTGGTGATAATTCTGACGGCTCTTTTCTGTAAGATAAAAATAGGATTTGCGCCTTTCAAAACTCCCAAAGTCACCTCACAAAAGTCAATAATAAAATCACAATAGAACAATAAACACAATAAATCAATAAACAAAATAAAATAGTGCAAGCTTAAATAATAAAAACAGTTATTAAATACTGTAAAATTATTGGTAGTTATAAAGATTAGGGTTCAAATGTAAATGTTTTCCTGAACAGATGATTGTAATGGAAACTGAATTTCTAAGGTCCAGAGGGAGAGAGCTCCGTAGGCGGGGGGGTCGAGCAGCTGAAGGCTCTTGTCCCCATTGTGGTCAGGTGAGCAGAAAGAACAATCAGTTGGGAAGAAGTAGAGGATCTAAGATTATGAGCAGGAGTGTAAACATGGAGAAGTGAAGAAATATATGGAGGAGCAAAAAGCGTTAACGGCCTTAAATGTAAGAAAGAGGGTCTTGTAAATGATGCGATATTTAACAGGAAGCCAGTGTAGTCGCTGCAGGACAGGTGTTTTATGACAAATGGACAGGGTGATAATTCGAGCGGCAGAGTTTTGAACAATTTGGAGTTTATTGAGGAGTTTGTCTGGTAAACCAAAGAGAAGTGAATTAAAGTAATCAAGATGAGATGTGACCAGAGCGTGAACCAGAATGGCTGTATTGTTGGGTGAGAGGGATGGATGCAGGCGAGAGATGTTAAGTAGGTGGAAATAAGATGGGCGAGTAACATTGGCTGTGTCCAAAACGGGAGACTGGGTCCTCCGAAGGACCCAGCCTTACCGGTCTAGCTGGGCCGGATCCTCAGTAGACCGCGAAGACCAGAAAAAAGTGGCTGTAAATTTGGACGGTCTGACCTCCCGTCCTAACCCCGGCGTACGTCATGTCGACTAGTAACTGTGACAACGCTAAGCAGAAGCAAAATTAAATAAAAATTAATCGTTAGCATTATTAATTTCACAAAACAATAAATTTGACTTAAAGGTAATATTTGAAGAACTAATGGTGCATGGTTATTTCGCTACATAAGTTTGTTTTTTTTCCTGACAAAATTAAAATTTAAAAACATGTCAATACAAATGATAAATGTATTAAAAACACAACTGCTTGAAAATTTTAATTTTTATACCGCCATATTTTTATTTAAAACGTACTCTTTTCTCTCACTTCGTTCGCCATTACTAGCAAAAGTTTTGGACGGCCTCTGTCGCGGCGCTGTGATGTAAGCGGCCGACGAATTCGGCCTTCAGAGGACCCGGCTTCCCATTTTGGACACAGCCATTATTAACACGAGAGTGTAAAGCTAAGGTACTGTCAAGGATGACACCCTTAACCTGGGGAGATGGAGAAACTAGTGAGTTGTCAAAATGGAGACATTGTTAAATCTTGGAGAGGGTGGATTTGGTGCCAACAAGTAAGATTTCTGTTCTGTCACTGTTAAGTTTAAGAAAGTTATTCGAGAACCAAGACCTGATTTCCCTAAGGCAATTAGAGAGGCAGGTAGGTGGAAGGGATGTGTTTGGTTTAGCGGAAAGGTAGAGCTGGGTGTCATCTGCATAGCAATGAAACTGTAAGTTGTGTTTAGGAAATATGTAGCCAAGAGGGAGAATGTGGATGATAAATAGGAGAGGTCCAAGGACAGAGCCTTGATGTACACCGGAGGAAAGGGAAGAGGGTTCATAAGAGAATATTTTGAGTTGAATGAACTGAGTACGACCAGAGAGATAAGATTTAAACCAATTTAGTGATGTGTCAGAAATTCCTATGGATGCTAATCTGTCAACGAGGATGATGTTGGAAACTGTATCAAATGCCGCACTCAGATCAAGAAGGATGAGAATTGAAAGAAGTCCAGAATCAGCGGCCATGAGGAGGTCATTAATAATTTTTACAAGAGCTGTTTCAGTACTATGAGATGGACGAAAACCGGACGCTGCAATGAGTTGCTTTAAAAAAAACAAAAAAAACAAAAGCTTTTGCTCTCTGACATCACTTCCTGTAAGTTTACCTGTATAGGTGCCTGCATGGTGGCCATCGGCTGGTCAATGGAGGTGAAGGCTGAGATAGCCGACATGAGAACGTCATCACTGACCAGCACGTTGCCTTGGACCAGCGTGTGTGTCAGAGGAGAAGGCGGGACTGTGATGTAGGTGGACACCTGATGTAAGGAGTGACACACAAACATGTGAGCTGCTTTTAAACTTTAAACAGATAATGTGATAAATATAAAAGGTATTTTCTGTTGGCACCTGTCTGTTGGCAGGAGTTTGTGGCACGGAGCTGATTGACGGGACGGGTGCGTAGGCGTTAGTCGAGGCCAGAGACACTGTGGACAGGGAGGGGGCCCCAGACTGACACTGCTCCCTCTTGTGTGTCATGAAGGCTGGCAGGGAATTGAACTGTTTTTTACACTTCCCACACAGGAACACGTCTTCATCGTCTGCAGAAGACCAACACATGTTATGCATGCAATGCATGACGTGCTCTTTATACTGCGCTTTTTATTTTAAATTTGAATCTTTTGAAGAAAAAAAGGACTTACTACTATTATGCAATAAATTATGTTGTGATACCCGTGTTGTATCATATCATCAAATTTTTGCCAATACAAAGCCCTACTGGGCACTTAACAAAAAAAATTACCACAACTTTAAGCACAAGATGAGAAGTAATGAGGAATTGAAACAAACCCTTTCAATAGGATTACTTGGAGGGGGGAGGGGGGGGGGGTGTTCTATTAAAATAAGTTAACAATCAAACTGATAAATCGATAAGAGCGCTGTTAAGCATTTCCTAAATTGTATTTGTTGCTGCCTCTCAGCCAGGACTCCCTTGAAAAAGAGGTTTTTAATCTCATTGGGTTTTTATCCTGGTAAAATAAAGATAAAAACAAAAGAAAAAGAAAAAAATAACCTGGTGAATGACTTTGATATGATACGCTCATTGATATATATTACTGGATTGGACATCACCTTCATAGGCCCATTACTATGCACTGAGTCATGTCAACAAAAACAGTAGTTTCAACGCGGGATGCACATCAATCTGTCACAAAAATATTCGTAGCTCCCTCATTTCTTATCCGATTTCTATAAAATATGGCTTAAATTAAAGCTGAGAAAATTGCCAATGTTGTGATATTTAAAAAATATGTATTTGCCCAAGAGAAAAATCAATAAGCAGTCTGGAAACATTTCCTTATAGGTTTTTGCTAATGCATTTACTGTAGAAGCTCCTTTCTGCCACAAAAAAACTAACTTATATATGTCATAGTATTGAAATTCAGTTATAATTTAGACTTTCAGTCAAATCTGAAACGACTGCTCTTAAAAGGAAACAGAAGAATGAGCTCCACTTATACACAAATATACCATACTTTTCGTAAGCTGAATGGTGGAGGGGCTGACCATATTTATTTAATTTATTATATATTAAATTCTAATTCTGCATTTGTTTCCTGGTTCTTCTTCTCGCTGAAGTGAAGATAAATTCTTCCTGCTCGTCGTAAAATAAATGCGGTCAGCCCCTCCACTACTTAGCTTACGAAATGTACGTTGGAGGTTTAAAAAAAAAGTTTTGGAGTTTTTTACTCTGACATAATCATAAACTACGGGATATATATCATAAGCTGACAGGACAGAACATCAGTCCAGTAATATAGATCTACACGTACAGCCTAGTAGTAGTAAAGGTAAATTTACTGTCCATCATGTAAACCTCTCACATTGTTATCCTAACATAATGTAATTAATAAAAAAATATAATAATTTGTTGGAACAGCAAATTAGTCTTTTCCTGGGTTTTCCCGACATAAAATCAAAATCAAGCTGCATAACTGACCTACTTCCTGCATCTTCGACATTTAAAAAATATACATATACTTTAATCACCTGTAAAATGTGATAACCTTGATCTTGTGATCTTATTGTTATAGTTTTGACAATTTATGGCAAAATATTTCATCCCTTTTTGATATTCTTTGTGTGCATGTCTGCTTCATCTCCTTTTTACCACCATTCATGGATGTTCCCGAGCCAAGACTCAATGCATAGTAATGGCTCCTGTGCGGCGCACGATAAGTCACGTGATGTCCAATCCAGTAATATAGATCAATGGATACGCTATTCTGTATTTGAGTTTTCATACCCATTGACTGGATGGTGGGAGCTGCAGAGACATTTTGGTTGTTTGGGTCAGGAACTCCCGACTGGCCATCCAGCAGAGACTGAACTGCCAACACAGTCTGGTTGTCCATGCCTAAGAGGGATTAAAAACAAGGAAATAACATAATGAAAAGAACCCCTTCATCCAACACAGTCAACCGACTATCACTCTCAAAATATAAAGTAGTAGGTTTTGAACCGTTTGTACATGATAATAATCAAATGTGCTTCTTTAAGATGTGCTCTTTAGGATGTATGTCTCAATATGCTTTAGCTGAGTAACATTATTTTATATTTGGGGACACAAAAGGACAGAGTAGTAGTTACAGACTGTTCCACTATCAGAAAACATTAGCACTATTTTATACCACTTTGTTTTATTATTTAAAAAAAAACGAAAACCTATTTCATTTGGAGCAGCGCAATAAAAACTGACAACAAAAGAAAAATAGCCTGAATGCTAAAATATTCCTGAGGTAAATCGTTTGTTTACACTCCCTTCCACGGGATGGTTGGATTTTGTCACAGAAATAAAAGCCTATTAGTGATTTTTAAAATGTTTTCAGCATTTATGAATGAGCTACAAACATAGAGTTTTAGAAAATATAATTTGGCACGTAGCACTGTTTATAACTGCGTAGTTATTGAAAAAAATATTACTACCTTCAAGCACTTCAAATATTGCCTGCGCCATCTTGTTGCTCTTCTACCTCGATAGGCGTTTGATTAATAAGACTGCTACTTTATGAAAATGTTTTTGTTTTAATTGAAGTCGAGCAAACGCTTTGAATCTTATATTGTTAATGCTATCTATTTATTGTTTCCTAATCTAGTATCCAGAGTAATTAAACGTTTATTAATAATTTTATCTACATGTTTAAAATCAAAACGGTAGAAAACATTACTTTAGATAGAAGACAAATAAATTTAAAAATACGTTAAAGGCTTATATTTGAGCTTAGTCACAACTATTATGATAAAAATACATATTTTTCATGTGTTAAATATTTATGAAAGCTTAGACTAATGATTAAGGGGCTATTTAAAAAGAAAGACGTACATAAACATTACTCGACCATGTTTATTCCGAGGACTACAAACGCACCACTCGCTCGACGATTCTGTGCTCGACCCTGTGACGGACAGGCGCCTACACCAATCAGACAGCGCCAAATTCTCCCTGCCGAAATCGCACCGTTTGGACCAATGGCGATCGTCCGATTGTGACACGTGCAAGTTTCGCGGCAAAAAAGATTTCGCGCGAAAACCCTCCGAAGCTTGTTTAGCCGTAGATCAGCTGGGACAATAACAACAATAACGGCGGATATCTGGGGGTGGGGGGGCTCCGGAGGATGCTTTTCCCGACTGACCGGCTGCCGCGGTGAGCACCTCGGACTCCATCGGCCGCGGCTGTGAAGCGGTGCCGCGTGTACTTTGACCGACTTGTTTCCCTTTTTATTTCCAGTTTTTTTGTCGGACTGCTTCCTGCCACACACGGTGCCCCAACATAACGAGGGGGCTGCGGCTAATCACTCAAGCTAACATGCTAATCTGCCCTACATTTTAATACTCAACTTAAAGACTTGTTTTTTAGCCTCGGACTGGCGCGTGCGTTCATAAACATCTCCTCAAAGATGCTTCCGACTTGCGTTGGTACCTTTTGACTTCTCTGTGTTTTACACCGATCGGTGACTTTGAAAAGCTGTTGTAAAGTTTTCACATGGGCCGAGCCCCCGACTTAGCTTCGCGGATCAAATCTATAGTTTTACGGTAGCAAATGGCTCGTTTTGGCGGTTGATGAACTTGTTTTGTTGTTGCTCCAGGAGCTAGCCTGTTAGCCGTGTTGGTAGCTCCGGAGCGTTCAGGCCGCGGCCGCTGACAGGAGACACGAAAACAAAAAGATTAGCTTGCTGTCTTGTCTAGCTCGCTCATCTCCTGTTTATTCACAAACAAACTGCCAACATTTAGTCTCACTGTTAACATTTAAGCTATTACTATTATGCATATTAGCAATGATATTTCATTTGCCACTTTTTCCTTGTTTTGGCAGAATATCACATCTGTGTTTCTTGTAGCTTTTGAATAGTTTCCATATTAAAATGTTAAACGTCAGTGAAACGCCTGTGTGTGAAGGACACTTGAGGAAATGGTCCAGCTGTCATTGAACTCCTGCACACCAGCCTTCAGGCCTTTCCACTTTGCTCCCACATATTGACAAGAGTCCAGCAGATGCCTGCAGGTGCTGGTGGTAGTCTCAGTTCTCAGCATTGTAACCCGTGACCCCCCCTCCTACTAGTCTAGGAGGACTTGGTGACCCAGTGCCATGTCAGAGACGCTGATAACGGGGCAGACGTCGGAGGATCTGCTGGCAGACTTCGAGACCCTGCTGAACTCCGGGAGCATCAACTTGGGCGAGGACCACCAGATAGTCATCATCACCAGCCCAGGCAATGAGGGGCTCCACCCCGCCACGGCCCCCACCAGCACGGGGGAGATCCTGCTGTTTGCCACGCCGCAGGGCCCCGCCGACGTCGGGGTCCAAGACAGGAGGCGGCCTGCCCTGGGGAGACCCCCGGTGAGGAGACCAGTGACGTGTGGGAGATGAGAGAAAGTGAAATAGCGATAAGGGAAGTGGTTGAACGTTGTTTTGAAGCATCCTGTTTTCAGTCTGTTTCACTTTTTCTCTCTCTTTCTCAGCACACTATCAAAGTAATAACAAGTCGTTTATTCATGTGTAACAGATTTCTTACTTAAGTCATACGCTTCCCAACAGGTGAAGAGGAAGCTGGACCTGGATAGTGATCACCAGTATCTCAGCACCACTCGACCATCCACGGGTCAAGCTCCGCCCTCCACTCCTGCTCCTCCAAGAGGTACACACACTCAGAATCCTCACAGAACTGTGTGTGAGCACCAGAACAACGTTTAAAGAAGAAACGACCCATAATCCTTCTGTGACTTACTGAGTGTCTTATTTTATTTATTTTTTAACCTTTGAGATCGAGGGTCTCTTGCAATAGAGCACTGGGTCTGAAGGTACGACGGAGTATTAGGGCCACACAGCGAGATTTCTTTTATTATTTTTACGAGATTAAAGTCATAATTTTTTGATAATAAAGTCATAATTTTATGAGATTAAAGTCGTAATATTACAAGAAAAAAGTCATAATGACTTGTCTACTTTCTGTTCCCCATTTCCTCCTTATTTTCCTCACACCTGCTGTGTACAGCCATATGTCTGTTTATGAAGTAGTCTGCGATGAGTTGGGTCACTATTAGATTAATATGCTTTCATCCAAATTAGCTACCTGACTAAATCAGTCAATGTATCCATTAATTACAATACAGCTTCAGTTTATAGTTGTTTGCACAATTTCCAAGTCCTGTTACTGATAATTTGATGTGCTGACTTTAATCTCTTAATATTACGGCTTTAATTTCATACTACGACTTTATTCTAGTAATATTACGACTTTAAGCTCGTAATGTTACAACTTTATTTTCATATTACGGCTTTAATCTCGTAATGTTACGACTTCATTTTAATATTACGACTTTAATCTCGTAATGTTACAACTTTATTTTCATATTACAACTTTATTTTCATATTACAACTTTATTCTCGTAATATTACGACTTTATTCTCGTAATATTACGACTTTATTTTCATATTACGACTTTATTCCCGTAATATTACGACTTTATTCTCGTAATATTACGACTTTATTCTCATAATATTACGACTTTATTTTCATATTACGACTTTATTCTCGTAAAATATGACTTTATTCTCGTAATATTACTACTTTATTTTCATAATATTACGACTTTAATCTCGTAATATTATGACTTTAATCTCGTAATATTATGACTTTAATCTCATAATATTATGACTTTAATATAGTAATATTATGA
>JAUBOC010000181.1:23170990-23186415 GCA_032275365.1 Anablepsoides cearensis | reverse complement strand
CACACACACACACACACACACACACACACACACACACACACACACACACACACACACACACACACACACACAGTAGTCAATTCTCTTTCCCTCTGTGACACCATCATAGATAGAGTGATGAAATGATTTTCTCCTCTAGTGCTTTTCAATTCACATTAGGGGGAATATTGTGCTCCCGTTTAAACGGCTGCAGGTAAATCAAACCACATCGGGTCCACTGAAAGCCGACCCTTGTCTCTTTATCAGCGTGATCGACTGCGGGCCATATGTGTGATTGCGTATCTGTCTTTTTTTAAAGTGGCGAGTACTTTTTATAATGGTGAAAGTGCAATGGGATTTTTATGGGAAGCCTAAATTATAGTCATTTTTCAGGCTCTCTTGCCATTGATTTTAGAGCCGCTGCGCTGCCTTTGTGTCGCGCGAAACGCAACACAAAGTTTTAATGGGTGATGGGTGAGAGGAAAGAAACCGGCTCCGCCACCAGCCGTGCTAATTCTTCCTCCCCTTCGTCAAAGTTCGCTCAGACGTGGAAAGCGGCGCAACTTGGATGTAGCAGCACCTTGAACAGGAAAGCCCCAGAAAGTAAGAGAAAACAGAACAAAGCGGTACAAAGCAAATCAACTCTCAGCGCCAGCATAATAACATTGGGGAATTAAATCGCTTTAGAGAGCTGCAGTCAGGTAGCTCGAAAAAACACACAAACAATCTGCAATTCCAATCGATGGCACAGACCCAGAAGATTATCTCTTTTCTCTGTTTCCACTTGGCACAGCATTGATGCCCTGACAGCTGTTTTAAGACTAGCAAGCAATTTGTTCCTACAGACTCACTTTAAAACTGGTAATTGGCTCAGAATTTTTATTGCCCGCCACAAAGGCGAAGGAGGGCAATAATGGTTTTGCCCGTGTCTGGGTGTGATTGTCGATCAAGTCGAGGAAAATACGTTTAGCTGGAAATAAAATAGTAAATCTGCCGCTAGACGTGAAAGAAAAGAGAAAGTTCAAGCGAGACAACTGTCAAGAATAAATATCAGAGATCAAGCAGGGCGGTGGCGTGCCATGAAGACTGAGCTCGACATTTAAACACAGGAGAATTTTGCAAATCTTCCTCTAGACTGCTAAGTTTATTGTTTCAACTTATCTTTTTATACTTTACTCAACAAATCTGAGTGTAAATTTAAACCAACACATCATGACTTCTCATTCCCATACGGCTCCGTCATGGATGTCGCCAGTCTTAACCTACTCTAGTCACTTCCATACACAATAGCCATCTATATGAGAAAAAGGCCTCCACATACTTGGGCGTACTTGGCTCCTTGGAGGTCCACAATGTGTCGCACAATAAACTGCATGGCAAGTTAACGTTGAACTGTTTTGGATGCGACACTAAGTAGATAAAGTTGAGAATCTGTGTCATTTGTGGACTAAGTGGAGTCAAATTTTGAATTCTCATGGAGGAGATTAGAAAACTTTATGATACATCAATGAAGGAATCTAAAGACTTTCAGCGAGCAACACATTTGTGGAAGGAAATAGCTCAGATCCTGGGTAAGTAGTTCTTTTTTTGATGTTGTTTTAAAGCTAAAATGCAAACCATCTCTTCCTCATAGTCCTTGACGTCATGACTGAAATTGCCCCAAGTGGAGGAGTTTAAGTATCTCAGGGTATTGTTCATAAATGAGGGAAGAATCGAGCGGGGGATCGACAGGTGAATTGGTGCTGCATCTGCAGTGATGCAGGCGCTGTACCGATCTGTTGTGGTGAGGTGATTTACCAGTCGGTCTACCTTCCTACCCTCATCTATGTTCCCGAGCTTTGGGTAGTGATGGAAAGAACGAGATCATGGATACAAGCGGCTGAAATGAGTTTCCTCTGCAGGGTGCCTGGCTCTCCCTTAGAGATAGGGTGAGAAGCTCAGTCATTCAGGAGGGACTCAGAGTAGAGCTGCTGCTCCTCCACGTCGAGAGGAGCCAGTTGAGGTGGTTCATCTGGTTAGGATGCCTCCTGGACGCCTCCCTGTTGAGGTGTTCCGGGCACGTCTCACTGGGAGGAGGCCCAGAGGAAGACCTAACCTAACCAGGACACACTGGAGGGACTATGTTTCTCAGCTGGCCTGGGAACACCTTGGGATTTCCCCAGAGGAGATGTACCAAGTGGCTGGAGAGAGGGAAGTCTGGGTCTCTCTGCTTAGGCTGTGCCCCCGAGACCCGATCCCGGATAAGCGTAAGAAAACGGACGGATGGACGGACGGACAGTCTTCATAACGATTCAATACTGTAAGTAACTTTAATGAGTTCATTCTCAATGTGATGGCTGCTACAGCCAACTGACTCTAAAACTTGTTTAACTCAATTAATTTTGCAGCTATGACTCTAAGATTTAGTGCGGTAGTAGCTGGGACTGGATCACAACTCACACCTTTAAGGCTGGCAGATTACACAAGATCTTTGTTTTAAAGTTTACAATTAACTTTTTAGACAACTCTGTATCTCATGAACCACAGGTTAAATAGTAATGAAACTTTCAGTAAAACAACTCTGTAAGCAAAAACCTTCCCTGAACAAAAAAAAAACCCAAAATCTACAGACTTGTATTTTTTACAAGCTTTTTTTTATGATGACATCCCCCTTTCAGGGTGGTCTTACAGGCAGAATCTTGCTGATGGGTGAGTCATTACAGATGTGAGCACTCTGACTGAAATCTATTTGACTTCCTGAATAAGGCACATAAGCCACAATATGTAAAAGGTTTTTACTGGTCCAGAGGACTAGACCAAAAAAAGTGGCATTTTAACCAATTTAAAGAGAGTGCCTTTGAGTGTCTTAAATTCAAGCTTAACGGAGGGTATTCTGTATTTTCCAGGCAAATAGTTCAGTTTTATTCTACAATCAAGTAACTATGTTACCTTCAATTTTTAGGAAAATGCTGTATATATCAAAAATGAATTTGACTTCACGTCATAGCCTATCTGGATGCTTTGAAATTGGCCTCTGTCTTTTTAAGAACTTTGTACCGTTTCTGACACTCCCACTTCAGATCGTTTTTACAACAATGCGTAGGGTAGGGGCGCTCTTTGGGGCCAGAGCTCAGCTGCAGACTGAGCTCCAGGGAGGAGCTTTGAGTAAATAGGCGGAGCTTTGTAGAAATGTGGAGTGGTTTGTACCAGCAAGCGTTCAGGCAGCTCCACATGAGATTCAAAAATTTTTCCAACATGCACGAATGAGTCAAAGCAACACTCTGCGTATGTTTTTGATGAGGGAATGACATCATAACATGATATAAAGCTAAAACAAAATTGAAAATTTTTGAATAATACACCCTCTTTAAGGTTGTCCATCCAAAGAGCATCTCAGCTGGACGAACTCCAACACAGACTCTGCTGCACATTTGAACATTGTCCTACCTTTAGTGTTTTTGCAGATTTATTCTCTATAATAGTACATCTCTTTTAGATACAGAGCCTTTCCAAGCACGGCTGGTAAAAGACATGTACTAAAGCTGGAAATCAGAAAAGAAAACTAAACGCGGTACAGAAAATAGAGCCAAGTTAAGAAACAGAGCGATTGTCACCTTCAATTCTCTTCAGAGGGATAAACAGATTGCTGCCCTCATTTTCAAATCCTCCCCTGATGAGCTGGTTTAGTCGGTTCTGCTTAGTGGTGGCACAGCAACAATTACTGGCAATCCACTTAACTTGTGACAGCTTCCCTAAACATGATAAATTACAAAGGGGAGAAGAAATAACAAATCCAAACTTTTTTTTTTCTTAAATGAATCAGGTCTCTGTTTAGTTCTGTAATATGGAAACGTAGTGATGAATATCCCATACCTTCAGAGGTTTATTGGCGTGTAACTCGTTTAGAGGTATATTGGAATTATTTGGTATTGATATTCCTCCTTAATTAATACTATTTGAAACTGAAATAAAACTTCCATTGGCAAGGGTGATTGTTTTTTGCATTCCTTATTATTGCAAAAGGAGACATATGATCTCTCTTATTAACTCGCTTGGAAGTGATGAATACATGAGGCAGTTTTTTCTGCATCATTTTGGGAAAAGATGCTTCTTAGTTGTAATCCTGCTAGCTTAATTAGCACGACGGCTTAGTGGTTATCCCCGACGCCTCACAGCAAGAAGGTCCTGGGTTTGATCCCCGGTTTGGACCTGGGGTCTTTCTGCATGTTCTCCTCGTGCTTGCACGGGTTTTCTCCGGTTACTCCGGTTTCCCCCACAACACCAAAACATGTGCAATAGGCCGCCCTTGAAAAAGAGATCTGCAATCTCAATTGGATTTGCCTTGTTAAATAACAGTAAATAAATAAGGGTTAAAAAAAAAGCAAGCCTTGTTTGTTACAAAGTTAGTTTTCTGTAGAAACATCCGCTGCTTCCATATTTCAGTCATGCTCAACTTTTTTGTCTCCCACCAGCTAAGCTTCTTTCACCTCTGTGCTTCACTCGTTTTCTTTTCGTTGCACCCTCCACTGCTTCACTTGTGGATATCTCCTTTGTGGCGCCCAGAACCACTGATGTTTTCATCCCTTCTCTCTCTCTCTCTCCTTCACTTATTCTCTTCCTCCACCTTCACCCCGCTGCTGCTCTCCTCCACCTCGCTCCCCTCCACCTCATTCTAATGCATGGCTGTATATTTGGCCTTTGTGGAGACAGCCTCGGTCCTGGAGGATTCTCCTGGAATCAATTTACCCTGCCTGTGCCAAGCCACTGATCAACAATTTACAGGCCATCAACTGCTGGGGCTGCTGGGAGCCTGTTTAACTGGTGTATTATGTGTCTGACAAGGCAGGGCATTTACGGCTGCTGTAGTCCAAGCTTTAAACACAAAAAAGGGGGAAACATATCACAAATACATATATATATGAGCTTCCACTGTTTGCACTGCAGCAGACTAAGTATCATTTTACTCAGAGTCCCTTTCCTGTTTGCCAACATGATGCCTTTTGGGACCTGAATGGATTTCGTGCACAATCCTGGAGTCTGTAAAACAAATGTGCTGCAGCAAAGATGAGACAGAATCTTTAGACGTATGGCACGAGCTAGTTAGCAGCGCACTTTTATTTTTGTCGTAAATCAGAATTGCATGTAACTTTGAAGTCTGTTTGTTCAGACCAAAAAAAAAAGAAGAAGAAACTCATGGAGAGACAGAAATATCAATGCATTTGAGGCGGTAAACAAAGTGCTTACATGTCCTACTATTCAAAACAAAATCAGAAATAAAATTTGCATGAATATATTTGCATCTGATCTGCATGTAGGATTCATTCTGACACGTAAACCTCCCCAAACTAACTGTGTGGCACTAAATCTGTTAAAAAATAGTTTCATCGTCTTGTGTTTGCATGCAGAGAAATGAAAACAGAACAAGAGAAAAAAGGTAAAAAAAAAAAAAAGTGCATAAAATTGTGCTGGTCAGATGATAGACAGATGGATAGGGACATAATGGTTGCCATGCAACAGCCATATAGAGTGGTGTTGGGCTCAATAATACTACCTGGCGTTGTGTTCAGTGATTTAATCAGCTCACACAGCCAGCCATAAATCATCATCAAGCTGAGTTAGGGGAGCTCAGACGAGAGAAACACTAAAATTCACATCAAGATGCTGATGAATAGGCTTGTTGATCGCACTTCTCCTCAGCTTAAATCTTTTATTTAAGAACAATTCAACGATTCAGCGCGTGGTGCGCTAAAACTGCAGTTCTGTAACAGTTTGAGGGGCTGAGTTGACCCTGCAAATACAAAATAAGACTGATGTCAGGGGAAAACCGTGATCAGATCTGCAGAGTGGTTATGGGGTGCCGTTTGTAAAGTTACAATCAAAAATTAACAGCAATATTTTGCTTTATTCATAATTTCACCATATTTTCACCATGTTATACATAAATGTCATAGTTTTTTTCAAACAAAAAAGCACCTTCAATACAAAAAATAATTTCAATCAAACAAAAAAATTTTGACCCAAATTTTTTTTTTAACCAATAAAGAAAAGAGTCAACCAATAGTTTCAACCAAACAAAAAAGCAATAATAATAAAAAAAAATCAATCAAAACGTTTTTTGCAAAACAAATTTTTTTTAGTTGAATCTCAAACTTTTGGTTGATGTTTTAAGTTCTTGTTTGACTCTTTAAGTTTTTGTTTGAACTCAAAAAAGTTTTGAACTCAAAGAACATGAACATCCGGGGCAGGATCTAATGAGCAACTATGTAAGACACATCAATATTGGTTAGTGCATACTGTAGCGATTTCCTGTTGTCCCTCCCTCTTCATGCACTGTGCTGCGCTTTGTTGGGGTCAAAGTTCAAACATGAAGACCTCCATAGCTTGTAAGTTAAATATTGATCTTATAAATTAAATATTTAGTTTGGAACTATGACAATTATAAAGCAAACCATTGCTGTTAATTTTTGACTCTGTAACTTGACTGTGACTGTGAAACAAACGGCACCCCATAAGTGAGTCCACTAACATTTCTAAAAATCTCGAAATTGTCATTATTTTGTGAACGCTGAGTCAGCAGTTAGTTTTCTTGTTTATTATTTTTCTTGTACTTTTTTTTTCTTTCAAATTTCTCTACTGTGCCTAACGTGTCTTTACTTTTAAATATTTCTTTTGGCTTCAGTCACTGATCAAAAACACTTGGTTGTTGTTTTTCTTTCAGCTGCTGCCTTCGTCTCAGTGATCAAACTCTCATGGAGCCTCAGGACTTTGGAGAGCACAACCCTGACCAGGGAGCTATTCCTAAACTTTATATATACCTGAAAAAACACCAAATGTATGATATGTACATCAATCATTTATATTTGAAGTTCAGCCCAGAGTTTAATGATTGCAGTTTACATTAGTTATAATCACAAACTCTCCAAATGCACTGAATGTTTCCCAATCAACTACAAGCTGCGTTATTTCATCATCATCTCCCCGCGGTCTCTGGACAAGCTTCAAGCATTTTCATATCACAGATTGTAGCCTTTGTTCATTTTAGCGAAAGACTTAGTAATGCAATGATAGGAACAACGCGCGCAAATTGAATTCAAGCCGTAATCTGTAATTAAAAACCCAACTCAAAAGCCATTTGGTCGTGTACCTCACAGAGCAAGAAGATGAGATTTCTTTACGTTTCCTTAAAGCATCTCTGGGTGCTATTAGGACTAGCTTTGCCTCATTTAACTTACCGCACATCCAACAAAGAAGAATGCTACAGTATTACATTATAGGGGTTAAAACATGATGGTTATTTTATTGCAAAAAAAATGCATAAATACCCTTCAAATAATATTTGTTTTTTTTACCCACATGTCCACACTTACAGTATAACTTACATAACAAGATTCACACTTCTCTCATTAGGCTTTTTTCAGCCTGATGGATCTTAGACTTCAGTCAACAGCCACCTTCCTGTAACACTGGTGTTCAAGATATCAGGTGTGTTTTTTGTGACATTTGTTGTCTGTCGCCAAAGGAGGAAGGCATTAAGGTTTTGCCACATGTTTGTCCGTCTGCAGTGTCAGCAAAATATCTCATAAACACCCAGACAGATTTAAATGAAGCTTTCAGAAAGCAATCAATAGATCTTTAACTATTTAACTTTTGGGGTAAAGCCCATTTAAGATGTCCAAAGCAAACCAAGAAAATGTCTATAAGTCAGTTTTACAAAAGCTGAGCTAAACTTTGATGTGATAGAAGCTGAGAGTCATTAGTTGCGTTTCCATTGCAAATGTGCACAAAACTGTGTTGATATTCTGTTAATGTCAGTTTCACAATTGCAGTGTTTCCATTAGGTAAGAAATGCTTAGAATTCCTTTTATTTAAGAAATTCTAAGCATTTCTTAGAATGTTTGCATTTTATCGAGGCTTTCAAGCGACAAGCCCCTTATACTTGGGAGTGCCTACGTACGTATGCAGCGTTTTTGGGAAATTTTAGTTAGTGATTTTACTATTTTCTTTTACTACACGGGTTTTTTTACTACTACTTCTACTTCCTGTTATCTTCTTCTTCGTTATCTTTGTTTACCAGTTGACACAGCGGTTGTTGATCACGTGACTCGTGTGATGCGAAAAAAGTGTTTCCATTGCAGTTTTGTGAAATACATCAAATTCAGTATGACCGAAAAACCACCTTATCCTAGCTCAAAACCATTTAGTCAAAAAAACGTAAGTTTTTTTTTCGAAATTGACGTGTTTCCATTAAGCAAATTTATTTTCGAAATTCTAATTTGTGCATTTTCGTGGACAATGGAAACACAGCTTTTGACAACATACACTCTTATTGTGACACCTGGCAGTATTACATGAAGTCATGCATAATGTTATTTCTGAGGTTTGATCAAATTGGCTCGGGAGCCATCATTTATCAACAGATGATCTTATTCTTACTCTCTGGCATGAAAGGTGGAGGAAAACGTGCATTTCTTGAAATAACGGTCCACAATTTATTGAGAAGCATTCTCATCTCAATCTTTGTCCATAAAGTTGTGCCCTCCAACTCCCCTTTAAGTTAGGACAGATGGCTCTGATGTCAGAAAACCTGTCCGGTGTTAAAATAAATAAATAAAAAAAGACACACTCGCAGACACAAACACACGTAGACACAAATGCAGGTAGACGGTAAACCGTAGGTCTTATCAGGTTGCCCCAGCTGTGCTGCCAGACGCGAGCCTCCACCCTTCGTCTGTCTGCCAGAGTTAAAGTGGGGGTGTTTAAAATTAGATTTAACATCGATCATTCCCCTGGCCTGAATAGAGCCCGGTGTCAGAGGCTGGCAAGGGCAATCCCTCACCCACCATCCGTCTGCTCCGCCTAAACACACCATCCGTCAGGGCTTGGAGAGGCAGATAGACAGAGAAGGAGGACAAGTAAGAGACGAGAATGACAGCGTGAAGTAGCATATGCAACAAGAGAAAACAAGCTTAAAGGCAAAAAGTGTGTGAAGAGCAAATTATGATTCAGGCAGAATACATTTAAGGAGTTAAAAAGCAATAGTTCTGGATGAAATTGAACCATTATGATGTAGACTTCATCACTGGGTTGAATAAGGACAGAGGGCCACAAAGGGCCAGTTGTAATTAACTTTAACGTTTTTTTATAAACATTAGAAAGAACATGTGCAACTGACTAAATGTGACATAAATAACACAGAAACGCTATTAAAAGTAAGAGAGTTTTACTCACTGCTGAGTTGTTGTAAATATAGCTGCCATCTTGAATTCTGAACTCTCCCACTTTCCGACAGGGAAATCCTGCTGGAGGGGCGTTCCAGTTTAAATTTACGACTTGCAAGTGGGAACTTCCCAGTACAACTGGGCTACAGCAAAAGTAGTCGAGGAAAATGTAGCAAAATGGAGATTTTACACAACAAATTTTGTCAACTACCTTTGAACCCTGTGCACCACCTAGTGGTGAGCAGAGGTCTATAAAGTACTTGAAAAAAATAACTAAGTAAAAGTAAAAATACCGTAACAGAACATGACTTGGTAAAAAATAAATCTCACTGATGAGAAAAATACTTAAGTAAAAGTCATAAAACTGTTAATAAAAATTGGGAAAGTAAAAGTAACTGTAGACTTTACCTAACCCTTTAACAGTTTTTGTTCCACCGGTGGGCAAAAATGGTGTGGTTTCTGGCTTCCAGATGCTACCGGGGGCTTTTATTTTGAGGACTAGGTAGACAACTTCCTCCGGTTTTTACCTTAAGTTTGGCAACCTTAAAATATGTCAAAAGGCTTTTAAGGAATTTCAGGGGTGTCTGTTAAGGGGTTAACCAAACTGGTTCCACTAAACCAAGTGGAGAAAATATTCTTGCCTCATATTTACACTACTTGGCTTAATGAAACTAGCTGACATGACTTGTAAATTCAACACTTTTTAGTGCACATAAACAAATCCTTTTATGATGAGTTTGGTCATATTTAATTTTGTAACGAGTAACTAGATGTTAAATTTAAAAGTATAAATTTTAGCTTTTATGACATAAAAGTAAAAGTAATGATTAAAAAAATACTTGGTACAATTACAAATCCTCAAAAAAATTACTTAATTACTGTAACAAAATAAATGTACTTAGTTACTATAAACTTCTGGTGGTGAGTTGCTGTCATTTCACAAGTAAAATAATCAACATGCATTATGGGAGATGCAGTTTATGGTCAATGCTGGTTTTAAAGAAACAGAAATGCCTTGAGTTTGACACGTCATTGAAGGTGACGATGAACAAGCACCAAACAGTCTTACTAAAAATTGTTTTATTCCTTTCAATTTTGTTCTTTCTAAAGTACAAAGAATTACACTTTTGTTAACTCAAACCCAAGTCCCGTAGCTAAAAGCATCTTATTCTCTGTTCTCTGCGGGCAGAACTAGTCTAGATGTGTGGGATCCAGGTGTTCTGATCCTTACAATTTAGTAACAACCAGTGGTGGGCAGCACTAATTTAAATATTAGTTGCACTAACCCTAAAGCACTAGCTCAAATATTTAAGTCCCCTAATTCTAAAGCACTAACTCACTGAAAAATTTAGCAAAAGCTAATTCTAAAGCACTAATATAATCCAGTTGACACATGGAACTTTCTTCAAGTCAGTATGAGACAATATGTATTGTCTGCAAAATGTTGTCACTTAGCGCCCTTGGTTGGCCCATGTGACAAGGCCCACATTTGGCCTGTAGGCCTTGACTTTGACACACGTGACCTTGTAGATAAGTGACACACATATGAAGAAAATGTATGACTGCTTTCACCCTCAACTGTGAATAATGATGATCAATAACATTTAAAGACCTTAGTGCTTCTAAATTTAGCCCATAAATTTAGCAAATGCTAATGCAATAATGATTTTAAAAAATAGCAAAAGCACTAAAGCACTAATCAGGAAATTAGTTCCCCTATTAGTGCTTTAGTGCTTTAGGGGAACTGTGCCCACCACTGATAACAACACAACTGCATTTGATAAAAATGAAAAGTCACAACCAGAGCTGACGTGGTGTAATGACATCTGTCCTGTGCAGGTCGCCTCATCACCATTTGCCAGTCAAGCAGCACGTCTTTTAGTGAAACAACCAATAAAGCTTTCCGATGCATGATATTCTCCCTGTGATGCCATCCATCCACCACAGCCTGGTTATGGCCTTACAGCTATAACACCAAATCACTGGACTGTGCTAAGACCATCAGCATTCCAGTTATGTTTGTGAGGCATGGCCTTGCCAAATGCAAGGAACATTGATTTTTATATCTCTGTTCCTGCTCTGGTTTGTTGCATCTTTAGTCTTAGTTTCTGACCTTGGATTTCAGTGCATTATTTTTACGAAATTAGGTAGTTAAGATCTTTTCTTTTTTTATATATAGATTTGATCAGGACTATGATAAACTGTCTCCCTGCCACTGAATAAAAATCCAACTCAGTTTCTGTTCAGTTAATGCCTGGAATGGTTTTCTGAATGCAGTCTTAATGGCTGTTCGGTTACACTTTTCATCCCTTTGAGCTGGATGTGAATTAGCCCCAACACAAATGAGTGTGGACTGCAGTTAACTATTTGTACAAAAGGGTCCATTTGTGGCGTGAAAATGGGTTTTGCTTCAGGGATGAAATCAAAGGGCCTTTACAATACTGAGGAAACCAGACAGTTTCATCTCCACACAGGCTGCACACTCAGAAAGAAGATCTGTGGGCTCCAGAACGCTTTAAAAACAAATAGTTTTCAACACCCAGCTCAATGGAAGGACAACTTTGTGGACTTAAAGTGTGTTTTTTTTATCCAAACCCATCAAATTTATTGAAAAAAATTAAAAAGTCCTGAAAATGAAGAGTGGTTTCTTAGATGAAACTGAATTGTTTTAATATATTAGACATTTTTTTTTATTGACAATTAATTTCATGTAGTAATTACTGGGCAGCCACGCTCAGTTTATGTTATGGCTTAACATTAAAGAAAGTCATTGCCTTTAAACAGATGAGCTGTTGAATTTGAATAAACTGTAATAATTGTTACACTTATTTATTTTATGACTGGGTGGTGGTAAATGCAGCAATTAATACCTGTAAAAAAATCATCCTTTTTATATGAATCACTGACAAGCCTCATTAAAAAGACCTCCAACCACCGTATTTCGTGGCATCACTTTCAGCTGTAACAAGGCTGTAATGCGCCCAAACAAAAAGTTTATTTATTTAAAGCTAATTTGCAACAAAAGTTATCCCAGTGCAGCGTAGAAAAAAATGAAAACAAGAACATGATTGAAATCCAATTACCGTCCCAATTACAATACAGTATATGCTTATATAGTAAATTATAAGGTGTAATTTTAGTAAAGGTTCTCTAAAGAAGCCAGCAGATAGTATCAAATTTTCAACCCTGAGCAGCACGCTGGTGACAGTAGAAATAAATAACTTCCTTTTAACCTCTAGATCAGGCTCAGGATGACGGACTGTCTGCCTCAGCAGCCAGTTCGGATGTTATCAGTCCATTAAATGGACGTTATTAGCGGTTATCAGTCCCATAGAATGGCTTCAGACTGTCCCGACTGTGCCGTCTAGCAGGTTAAGAGTCCCATAGAATGGCTTCAGACTGTTCCGACAGTGCTCCCTAGTGGGTTACCAGTGCCATATACTACTTCCGGTCTACTTTATCGTAGCCCATGACATTTACTCTAAAATTGACCTTAGTGGTTTTATGCCTCATATTAACCATATTAGTGACTTTATGCCTCATGCTAACCAGCTAACAATCTTAAGCCATTGTATGGGACTGATAACGGCTAATAACGTCCATTTAATGGATGATAACATCCGAAGCGGGTGGCCTCAGCCGCCAGGGGTTTGAGAGGAATAAAGTTTTACCGCTTCCATGAGAGTTCCTTGTGAGTTCTCCACCTTTTGCACCATCACACTTGTTTCAGCTAATTAAAATACATTTCACATCTTATTGATTCCAATATTATTTATTTAGCTTTTGCTTAATGGCAGCACGATGGATCAGTGGTTAGTGCTGATGCCTCACAGCAAGAAGGTCCTGGGTTCGATCCCAGTTTGGTCTTTCTGTGTGGAGTTTGCATGCTATCCTTGTGCTTGTGTGGGTTTTCTCCGGGCTCTCCGGTTTCCCCCACAATACAAAAATATGTACAATATCAGGCCCAGGCTGCCTGGCGTTTGCCTGGTTTAATAATGGTAAATAAATTTATTTTGCAAGAAGTCCATTCTGTCATTTGTCTAAAAACCTCTGCTGCAGAAAAAAATGGGACCAATGGGCATTTAGATCATTTTGCGATTTTTGACAGTACATGAAAGACTAACATTATATTGGACACAGTATTTTAGTGTTTTAAACAATGTTTTTAAATTGGCTAGAACAATTTTACTGCTGGTAAAAAAATCCCCAACCTGTATTCGCATTGCACCAAATGTTCACCTGCGTAAATATGATTGTAGAGCAGAAGACGTAAAACAAGATTACAAGGTGCTCGATAAATGCAGACCATTTACCATCTCTGTCCTTTACCTCCAAGTTATCTAAGTTGATTTTCCTTTTTTTTATTTTCATCTCTGTCTTATTCCTCTTCGACCCTTCTGTGATATTCATCAATCTTTACCCGTTGAGGGACACACTCATTTCACAGGTCAATTAATTTTAATCAGAGTGTGTCAATTTAATCTGACTTCAAACCACTAGGCGGACACTTTGTGAAAATCTCATTAACCTTCCCATTTCCAATCTGCTCACTACATCAGCGGGGTACAGCAATGACTCAGTCGTTTCAAAGTCCTGCTATTTTTATTATTTTCCTGTCAGTAAACAAACTCTTGGTTTTGGATAATGACAGCCACGGGGAAACGAGGCGCCGGCCTGGGAGGGTAAACACGCAACAGGTTTCCCCTCCAAAACTGGCACGGAGATCGACTCGGTGTTTGCAAGCAGTGTTTCAATGTCGCCAACACTGCTAATCAATGTGAATGCACGATACGGGTGAGTTAAGGGACTATAGAAAATGTGCAACAATAATGACACAGATCTTTAAAAAATTGGGGTTAAAGCTAGCTGAGCAAGTGAAAGGGAAGGCTCACAGCAATGTTTCTTCTTTATATTCATAAATCAAGATCAAACAAGGTAGAACTCGATGCCCAAGCCTCCACCTGCCCTGATTGTCTCCATTTAAAACACTGGGCATGCAGTTACCTGCTGACCTCTATTTTTGGACTTACAGTAAATGTTCTAAGTATGTAACAAAATCAACCATGTCTAAACATGCCTTCCTCTTTTGATATTTATCATATCATTAATTTCAACCACTTAGGTCTGCCAACCAAAATAAAGGGATTCAAGCAACAAACAGCACTTTACCTGAAACTTCAGCTTTGACCTTTGACCTCAAAATGTTTTCAGACCTTCGTAGGGCCAAGAACAATAGACCATTTCGTAGTTAGAAATGATCACAAATGGGCATGTGTGAAGCTAAAACCTGGAAGTCCGGTTGCAGTAGGTGTGTTTTGGGCATTTCCACAGTCTGAAAATTGTCGTCACACATACATGCCTGATGGTGGCGATAATGCTGTTAGTAGGCAACCATTAAACGTAGCAGTAGGTTTGAACCGGTTTAAACCGCTCCTTCCATTGTGGTCCTTAATCGTGCTGTAATCGCACTTCAACTTTTTCAGTTTGTCCCGACATTGCTTCGGTGTCCTCTCATAGCCACGAGTGGCCATCAGCTCAGACAACTCCTTGAACACTTTTTCGTTGCGAGTCGACCCATCTAGCTCGCTTTGAATTTTCTCCTCTGCCACCAGAAAATCCAGTTTTACCTGCCGGCTGATTCCTTCTCACTCCTACTCAAGTTTTGAACTTCAGATGGTGGAGAATAACTTATCTCCTCCTTTACTTTGCGCTACAATCTACCGACCGCCAAAGTACAGCAAAGATTAATTTAAAGATTTTACTGATTTTATGACGGGACTCATGCTACGATACGACCGTCTTTTAATAGTTGGTGATTTTAACATTCATATCTGCTGTGAGGCTGGACCACTGGTCAAAGACTTTATGAACATTATAGATTCTTTTAATCTCACGCAGTCAGTATAGCGCCACTCACGAAAAAGGCCACACACTGGATCTTGTTCTTTTGCATGGGATAAATGTGTCCACTGTTGAAATCTGTGGAACTCTTTTATCGGACCATTTACCTGTCCTCCTCACTCTGGTGGTCTCTGGTAAAAAGGAACGGTCTGGATCATCTGTGCGTAATTGCTGCGCAATTACCACCAACACTGCGCTGCGTTTCTCCACCAGCTTTATTGACTCTGTCTCCTCCAATCCACTGTTTTGCTAAATGTCTAGTGTGGATGACTTCACTGATCTTTTTAATTCAACTTGTTCTGATGTACTGGACTCTGTTGCTCCACTAAAGTCTAAACAATCAAAGTC
>JAUBOC010000181.1:23157299-23170890 GCA_032275365.1 Anablepsoides cearensis | reverse complement strand
TCTGATTTCCATTTTGGATGAGAAAGACTGAGGGACAAAGACTCAAATGAATTATAACTAATATTTGATTTAGCATTTACATTAACAGGTTAGAACAGGAAAGCCAAGCCCTAGAGATTGCACTGTTATTTTCCTTAGAAAGCTTACAGAAACAGACATTCTTGCATTCTACATCCACAATAAAGACCAAATAAAGGACAGGTAAAGCATATCAGCAATAGACAAGCATAGAATATCAATGTAGTAAATCTTGCCTCATAGGAGTACGTTACCAAATTTAGTTGACATAAAACCAAGCAAGTACTATTTTCAAGTTGTTACACCTGTGCTAAAGCTTGAAATCATAAATAAGTTTCAATATAGGATTAGTTATGAACAGCAGAGTCATAGAAGTGGGTGTTGTATGTCTGAAGAATGGTTTACTTTGTAACATAGTAGTTACTTGATTGTGGTATAGAATTTAACTGTGTTAAAGTTTATACATAACACCCCCTTTAAAACAGTTGACTTCAACACTGAGCCAGAGTGCACTCAAAAATACTTTTAGAATGTTTGTGTTGGATTTACTTAAATAAATTATGTCAACAGGTTTTACTCAACTGAACTGAGTAAATCTCACACAATTACTTTACACTGAAGTGAACTTGAATTGAATTATGGAGTAAAATTTCAATCACATTGTTATGTATTTTATGCAATGTGGAAAAAGAAAATAATACTTAAACTAACTAAATATTACTTAATATGGTGTACTTTTTAAAGTAAATTTGGTGTGAAATTAATCACAGAAAACTCTAAACAATATGAACAAACAATAATCCTAAATATTTCTATACATTTCATTGTTGATGTTGACAATAAAATGAGTAAAATTAACTGAAATCTTGACACTAAAATTTACAATATATTTGAGTGAAACCAAATGATCTCTAAAATAGAATTAAAATCCACTCTTAAATGAAATTCTGACTGAGAAGGTCAAAATGTTTTTACCAACCAAAGTCTCAAAATCCAATATGGCTGCCTTGCACACAAATTGTAGTAACAGCTGTTTTATGTGAGTTTTTATTAACACTTTTTATGGTTTGTATCCTAAATTGAATCACACAGTACTGTTCAGCTTTCTCCTGACCATTTTATGTTTGGTTGCATAAATATGTTGAAATATATTCTTATTATTAACTTGTTTTGCTAATGTTAGGTTATCTGAACACAACACTAAGCAAATCCCACAGGTGTCTGACTTAAAACTGGATGACTGAGAAGACGAATGACATCACTCCTTAGACAAATGGAATAAGCAGCTGCATGTTATCAGTGGGCTTCAGAGATGACTGACTTAACAACAAGGAGCATTATCTGAAAAATGTGTGTGCCTAAATTTTCAATCCGAATGAACAGTGAGGTAATGTCTATTATGAGGAAACCGTAGTCAACACAACAGTGTCAATACCAGTATGTTCCTGTCTATTGATTTGTGAACTTTTTGCCACATATGTTTGATCATGTCCCAGAGCAGTTATGTGAAAGGATAATTTTAATTTGACACAAATATTCTCAAGCTGGTAAAGATATATAGCATATATTGAGTCCTGGATTCTTTTACAAAACTGTATTGTATGGTTGTTAAAATGTCCATATAAAACATGCAAACAATTGCAGCTCATGGCATCAAGAAGGATTTTTCAGTTATTTGCTTATTTGAAACTGGATACGCCCATAAGTTAGTTTTTAATTACCTGTTTTGGGATCATTTCCAAGCACTTGAAGCTGCCAACATGGATGCTCCACTCCCAGCATTAGGCACCAACAGGAAAAGGCAGTGATAAAAACCAGTGCCAAACTTGGAGGCAGTGTTCTTATGAGTAAAAAGAAAAAAGCACAATGAAATCCAGTAAAGAATAGACCACCACATCAGACAGCAGCATTAAACTTTTCTACAAATTGTTAAATGTGGCCTGCAGATTCTCTCCTGCAAAAACAACAGTAATTGTGAAAGTTGGCAGTGAAGTGGCAGCAATGTTCAAGTGCATTTGTTGAAACGGTGGCAGTTTGCCTAAAATCAAAAGTTGCATGCAGGTTGTTCAGCACACAGTTACATGTGGCTCACAAGACAATTATAAGTGAGTAACAGACCAAATATGGTGAATGTGTTGACTAATGTACCTGAACAGGGGAGCCATCAGCAAGAACTATATTGAGTTAAATATATGTATGACTGGTACGCACTACTGCACAGATGCAGTCAACTGTGTTTACACAAATTATTCTTGTAGCTGATGGAACCAAAAGTATGTCAGTAAGATTGAAGCAGCATAAATTCAAACCACATGAGTGTCAGTCTTTAAAACTATTCTTAGTTGTTGATCATTGCTGGGCACTACTACAGAGTTCCTTAGTCCTCACCACTTTTATTATCTTTTGAAAGTCTATGAATGAGGCATTTGAATGGAGAGAACAAGTGAGGTGAACAAGTCCCTGACATGAGCTCACAACCTTAATGAAAAAACAACACTTTTTAATAAGCTACCCATTACATCAAAATAATAGCATACAAAATTAATATCATACATCATACACACATGGCATGAAATAGAAAATAATCATTGAGATTTTTATCCCACATTGCAAGACTCATTCTTATCAGATGCAGTGCCCCACTGTTTGGAGGAAGTCCTTCACAGATCTTCATCTAGCCGCAAAAGCTTGCTTTACACTTCAATGTGACGTAGGATAGCAAATTGGAGATTATGTAATTCTGGATGCCTTGTGGGGCAGCTGTGGCTGAGTGGTTAGGGCACTCGTTCCTTTAATGTGAGATTTGGCCGTTTGATTCCCCGCTATTCCGATATGTGTCAAAGTGGGCAGGACACTGCACACCCACAGCCTCTGATGTGTGTCCCATCAGTTTGTGAGTGTGATGTACGCACTGATTAGTCTCTATAGATGGATTTACCTGTATTAGCTTTGTAGAGAGATCTAGTAGAGTGACGTGTGAATGGGTAAATGAGGGCACAGGTTGTAGTGTGAAGCGCTTTGAGTATCCTGGTTGGATAGAAATTCATTCATTCATTCATTCATTGTATTTATTATGCATAAATGATAACATTTAGCATAAATGGATGACACAACAAAGCACGAAGCTTATTTCCATTGTGGTCCAACTCTATAAGGCACTCTATAAGTACAGTCCATCTTTATATATTTTTCTGACTGAATATAAGCAAGGAGACTGAATAAATGATGATAATTTCTCCCTCTGCCTGCCGAATGTAGCACAGCTCACAGTTAGGCATATAAACAACAGGGATGGCAGGACAGATGTTTGTTTTTATTTTTTTCACTCAATGAGGTATCAGTGTTGTGTTGGGTAAGCAGTCCTAGGAGGAAGGAATTTACTTTTTTCTTGAGAGCAAAGCTGGAAAGAGAGAGTGAATGTCGGTTGCACATTCCCATGCTCAACAGGATCAGACCAGCTGCTCCTCAAAGCTGCGCATCTTGCTAACTTAATCGGCTTGTGGAATCAAATCATTTTCAGCGAAAACAAAACATGCGCAAATATGAACTGCTCTGGGTGTCTCTCCACAGCGCTGTCCTGCTCCACATGAACAAAGACACCCACAAAGTTCTGACCAATCACACATTGTGACCTGCAAGGTCTGCAGGACAGAGCTCTGACTGGGGCAATGCACATGAAGGGTGACACTGGGCATAGCAGACTGAAGTTACACAAGTTTTGTTCACTCGGCTGGGTGAGCAGAATGTGCAACTTGAAGTATAAACAGGCCTTAATTCCTGGCACAGGTTTTTTGAGACAGTTCTTGGGCTTGAACTTTGTTAAGAACTGTGCAAAGACACTCACACAGAAATAAACAGTGAATTGAGAATCATTTATAACTTTTGCAGTAATAACATCTAGGCACCAATTTATCACATAACTGTTTGTTGCTAAATAATGCCACCACAGCCTTGTAAATGCTGAACCAGGTCTTTGCTCACTTCTAGAGCCTAATCAGCTGATGTGCTGATGCTAGTGTTTTCTGACTAGCAGTAACTCAAACAACTTCATCACAAAAAAATCATTGAGGCAAAAACCCTTAATTTGATGCTTAGTTTATTCCACATGACTGCATAATGCTCAGTAGTTACTGTGTTTCACATAGACAATAATTACTGTTGAACAACCTGCTTATACTGCATAATGTATAATGAAAAAATGAAAAACAAGGAGAAAATGAAAATAAATATGAAAATATGTTGCACTCTGGCAAAAGTTTTAGTTTGTTTCTTTTCCCTGCATAAGTAACACCGCTAATACTCTCAGTACAATTTGGGTGTGTAATGTTATAACTGATTACTTGAAGAGTTTGATTATACAACTTAATACCAGATTACTAAGTAAAATAATTGCAACCTTTCCTGCCTGTAAATCCATCTATCCATTATTTACTGCTTGTTCCAGAGTCAGGTCACGAGAGGCTGCAATTTGAGCAGACCTCTCCCCAGCCACCTCTTCCAGTTCTTCTGGGAGGATTCCAAGTTGTTCCAAGGCCAGAGGAGGAGACAGTCTCTCCAGCATGTCCTACATATTCCTCAGGGTCTTATCCCAGTCAGACATGCCTAGAGCACCTCCCTAGGGAGGTTTCCAGGAAGCATCCTTACCAGATGCCTGAACCACCTCAACTGGCTATCTAGTGTATCTAGATAAGAAAAAAAAACTCAAAGCACAAGCCTCAGATACAATCCTGGCTAAGTTTTTTAACTTAGCATTGCTCATGTTGTCAGCATGAGTTTATGACAATACTAGTGCCAGAAACTAAACAACAAAAAATCCCTTTACAGAACATTTAAAAATAAAAAAAACATGCTACTTTGCTATCAATCATTAAAAATCAGATTTTACCATTCTGTCAAATCACATTTCTCATAATGTTATATGTATGGAAATAACAGGTTTTTCAAGCCATGCACACAAAATTGGGTCGAGTTTAACAAATTGGATTCATTTATTAATGGTCACAAATATACAGAATTCTGTGATACTGCAGTCAAAATTGTGTTTATTTTCACACAATTTTAACTTGACACCTACTCTTAAACAGTTACAGCCAAGATAAATGCTGGCTTCTTAATTCATTCTGCATACAGGAAACCCCCAGTAATGTTTGCTTAGCTTTATGTTTCTTACATTCTTCCCAAATGGCTGCAGCCCAGTATATAGAACGATAAGAAATGTCGCCAATAACAGTTAGTGTGATTTCAGATGAGAACGAGGGCTTCGAGAATGTAGGTGTATTATCAGCCAGGGTTTTTTCACACCAATAAATCAAGATTTAAACATTGACTTTCAGAAAAATCCTTTAAACGAGATACCTTCTTGTCCACAACAGCACAAAAGAATGGGTGTCATCTGTGTTTTTGGGAAAGTTAGACTAAGACCTCACTGCTTGTTTTAAAACAATAGAACTTTCCTCAGAAATTTAACTTCACTCAAAACAGATTTTCAAATTTCTACAAGCAGAATGGAAATCATTCGGATGCATTCCTACAAGGAATTTAGGGTGCAGTTTAGAATGGGATGGTGCTTTTTCAAATGAAAATCATCAGAGCTAATAGACTTGCCAAGAAGGCCAACCAGTATAAGCAAGGACAACACCCAACCTGACTGCACCGTCTGAATTGCTGCCATCAGGGAAACGGTTCAAGATAATGACAGAACAGATGGGAGAACACATTACTCCAGAGCTACAGCCTGTATGACAGGCACACATGTCTTAGTATTTTTCATTTTTTATAGAAAATATAGAAAAAAAGGTATTTTGCTTTTCTGAAACTATTTAATAATCATTTTTGATTCTGCTTGAAGTTTCAAAGCAAATTGCTACCTTTTTCAAGGACAAAAGCAAAAGTCACTTCTTCATTTGGGATTTTAATTGTTCCTTTCTTTAACAGATCCCAACAGCTGTTGCATTCTAACAGTCACTTTTAGCTCAAAATTATAATCCACCTCAAGACAGACTGTCGAAGAGTCTCCATATTAGTAGAAAGAACAATAGTGTAAAGAGGGAGGTGGGATGCTAATGAGTTCTGGATCACTAACCACATAAACAACACCCTTAACAGATGGGCGCCAACAAGTACCAGCTGCAGGGGCAGTGGAGTGAGGAGGAGACTTGTTGTTAGATAGGACTAAATAAAACCCACTTCCATTGGGTTCGGTGTTGCAGGGGACAGTAGCGGGGCTGACAGCCTCTAAGGGAAGCTAACCTGTGGCCACTGACGCAGGGCGGCAGGTGGAACCAAAGCGACGGCAGACAATGTTGTGCCCTCTCGAGGGTGGCAGCTCCGCTTTGATCCAATGCATGATTCATCACTGGGTGACTTGACCAAGGACAGCCAAGGAGGTTTTCATACAAAAACTTTACAGCACGTTCTTTTCAAAGTATGAACTTGATTTGTACTAACCTAAAGCTTGTGAGTGCATGACAAATTTCCAAATAGATACGTAGTTCAGTGTCGTCAATACAGTCCTGTCAACAGACTCAAGGACAAGTTTTGTGGTAGGCTGTAAAACTTACTTGCATCAGAATTCTCAGGGTTTGGTTTCTGATTTTATGACATCATTGGGGGAATTTATGAATGAGCAAGACGGGATATATTTATAATAAACAATCATTAAAAATAAGACCAGCTGGCTTTCTAACACCTTGAAGAAAATCTGGAGTGCATGTCCTGACATGTAGATGGTTTACTGTCTGTGCCGATGCTCGACTGGACAGTGCAGCATTTGGATGAAGATGAAAGCAAGTTAAGTGGGCTTGTATGGAAAGTTGTTTGTGCAGAATGTGTGCTGATTTTAAATGTGTGGTGGAATGTTTAACTATTGTGGCTGTAATCATCTGTCCATAAACACTTCCCAGAGATATTCACCTGCAAAACATAAGCAAAAGCATTTAATTACTACATTATTTGGAATAGCAAGAGTAGACATTGTATGCTGATTTGAATTTTGTTGGGTTTATTTCTGGCTTTATTGTGTAAATTCTTGTTGTATACTTGTAGATTTATGTTTTTTGTTTATATTGAGCACTCAGGTCTACCAACCAGTTTCTTCTTGATGTTCCTAGATCCAAACTGAAATCTAGAGGTGATTGGGCTTTTGCAATAGCTGCTCCAAAGCTGTGGAACAGTCTACCTCTTACAATTCGGTCAGCAGAGACTGTTGAGGCTTTTAAATCTTTGCTGAAGACCCATCTCTTTTCTTTGGCTTTTGACTAAGATCGAGTTGGAGGTTCAATCAGAGCTTTATTTATTATAGTGTGTTTCTGTATTGCATTTGTATCTCTTTTTCTTTTACAAGGCATTGACTGAACTGTGAAGCACTTTGGTCAGCTTCTGTTGTTTTAATGTGCTATATAAATAAACTTGACATTGACGGCACAAAATCTCCTGCACCTCAGCATTGGACCATGGTCTCTGTTCTGCCATTGTGAATGTCGCCGCTACAACGGAAAAAATGGCGCCTCGAGTTGTTGTTATAAAGGCAGCTCAGACGCAACCAATGACTCCACCCCCTAACCAATCAGTGACGAACAGTGTTCTGACGTCGCATTTTGGTGTCGACTGGGACCGCTTGGAACCACAACAAAGTAGGTACTAAAAAAGGGGCTGGTTCAATGATTCTGGCCTAATGGAAATGGATTGGATCCGTACCAAACCGAATCGAGCCAGCCTGAACTGGTACTAGTGGAAAAGGGGAGTTTGTTATACATTACTTTATCGTTTATTGAAAACTCGGTGATACAATGGTAAAAAAAAAAAGAAGTTATAATCTGAATGTGGTGGCTCTGTGATTAAATCTTTTTAGTTGAGGTTACACACACCTCATTAAGCCCCACTCTCATTGCAGCCAAGGCTCAGTGCTTTTATTTGAGAGATTTCAGCGGGCTTGACAGACCAAATCAAGCGCACCAAACCCCTCCGACCAAGTACTCATTATTTGGACTTTGGTGTCGCTGAGAGCTGATAAGATGCAAACTCATTTGCATGAAAGGCCAAGACACCCTTCAGAAACCACAGAGCCATGCAAACCGGCCCGCCGTAGTCAACCCTTACCATTTAGCTCCAGCTCTATCTCCTTTTACTCGCCGTTTTCTTCTTCTGCTCAACTCAAACGAATAACAGCAACAAACTGTAAAAGCTGTCAGGACTGGCAAGAAATTTTGTTTGCTATCTCAGCTTTTCAGACTCTTTTTAAGATAGTTTAAATCAACCAACTGTGCTGTGCACTCCCAGTATAATAAGCGTAGAAACAAACGCTTCACAAGAGAAACTGTCTTAGCTGCAGCATCGCAAAAAAGGAAAAAAAAAAAATCCAGAAAAAAAAGGGTGATAACTCTTGCTACGAAACACAAGCCTCTGGCCGGCTCATAATTTTTATAACATGAAAGTATGAGAACGCTGAAAAAATACACACTGGATTTGTGTTTTTCTACACAGTGAATCTCTCTTTTTTTTTTACCCCACCCCATAAAAACATTCTCTGGCCTCTTTAGTATTCTGATGCGGTTTCACGATTCTCTGTCAACATTTGACTTCACAGGCAGCGAGGATCAGGCTGGTACAGAGAGAGGCCGACCGCCTGTGGCTCTCTGCTGCAGAGGGAAAAATGTCTGACTGACAACGACATGCAGACAGACGCCCCGTACACCTCCGGTTCAGGGGTATTTAACCTCATTTGATCTGGATGATCAGCTACAAACTACGAAGTGGTGGTCTGGTCATTTTTGATCTGATTGTTTTACAAAGAAGTGCAGAAGTCTTCATCCAGACCTGTTTTTAACAGTTTTTCAGGCTGATGAAGCAGTGGCAAGTCTGGGATTAAGGCTATTCAACTAAATAGCTCAGAGGGGGGGGGGGCACAGTTACTGCAGGCCAACAGCTGAGGGGCCAAATGTCCAGCAATTAAAGTTATTATGTAAATAAACCAAGTATTACAAAGATCTGTTACCTTTTGCAATAGTTTATTTTGCTGCATTTAATCATAAATACAACATACAGAACACAATGTAATAAAAGTAGTAATAATAAAACATCAAAAACAACGAAAACATTTTGCTTTGCCCATTTAACACAAATGTTATTTTGACATCTCTGACTTGCCAAAAATTTTAACTGATTTTATTTTTATTTATCTTCAACTGTCTTGGGGGTTCATATGTTTTTATTTACCAGCTTTTTTCCAAGATTCTGACATTTCTGTAGATTCACGTCTATGTCTAATTAAAAAAACTTAAATTATTATTATATTAAACAGAAAACAGGTTGTTTGGGTTTGGGAGATAAATGAACATATTGGTGGGCCTGATTTTGGTCACCAGTGGGCCTGATGTGGCCTGCAGGCCATCTATTGAATAGCCCTGCATTAAAGAGTAAGGGGGTAAGGGGCCACAATATTCTTGGAGGGGCCAAGTAGCAGTTCAAAACCTTGCACACAAATCCCCAGTTTTGGTAAGGTGTATACAGATTGCACATGTTCAAACACTTGAAATGTAATATAATGTTATTAAATACAAGCTTGCACAGTAAATTCTTCTAAACAATTTTACGTGTATTTTTACTGTATGTAAATAAAATACTCTGAAACACACAGCATGTGCGAAAATCCAGCCACTGTTTGTAAATTTAAAGACTTTTTTTCTGCAGAATTGCTTAAATTAAAAAAATTCAACTTAAGAATAAAAAAAGACTTCTGTAAGCTTGATTCATGCTGGACATTCATATTTGACTCATTAGCACCACTAGTGTTTGGACGAGGAACTGCGTCCACCACCATTGCTCTTGGGCAAAGGACAGATGAGTGACAGGCAGAGTTGGGCAGTAACTAGTTACATTTACTTGAGAAACCCTTTGGGGAAAATATACTAATAGGAGTATTTTTACTATGCTGTAATTTTTACTTTTACTTGAGTTATTTTATAATGAAGTATTGCTCATCTTAAATCGTAAAATTTCTGGATACCCACTGTGAAGAACAAGCTTGTTTGCAACAAAAATTAACCACACACAGAGTCTTTGATAGTTTCATAAATTGTATATTGAAATAAACTGATTTAGGAAAATGTTTCTTTTGCCTGAATTTGTTATTTTGTAATTAGATATGAATTGTTTTCATTTTGAGCTTTGAAATACCAAAATTTTCACATAGCTTTGTATTTTGGTCTGTCTGATGATGTCATTTTTAAATATTAAATGATTGATTTGATCAGTTACTCAATACTTGAGGATCCTTTTCACAAAATACTCATTTACTCTTAATTGAGTCACTTCTTGGATGGCTACTTTTTACTTTTACTTGAGTAACAATATGTTGAAATTGTGTACTCTTACTTGAGTAAAATTTGGGGTACTCTCTACCTACCTCAGGTGACAGGACAGGGGCACTTCAGGGGGGTCAGTCAGATTTCAGCTGGGGCCAGTTCTCCTGTTGTGAAGCGACTCTCAAACAACGTGCAACACTCGTCTTTTAGGGGAGGATGACGATCTCATGTGTCCAACAAGAAGGTGAGAAGAAAGTGTTAATTTTGGTAACGTTGCATGGGACAAAACAAGCCGATCTTATGGTGCCTAAAGCTGCAGAGGTTTTACAACCAGGGACTTTGGATTGTCACAAACCAGACTAATAAGCTTGCTAATTACAGCACAGGTTAGTCTCACAGCCCTGCAGATAAATTACAACCCCTTTTATGCGATGATGGAGTTAATAATTGCTCTTATAGGCTCTTTAACATTCATCTCACATCCAGTTTGCTTCTGGGTATGATTCATCTGGAGTACATTTACAGCTGACATTAAAATGCGACTGCAGCAAACACAGAAAAATTGGATTTCCCTTCCCTTCACCTAAATGCAGATTGTGTCCTTTTACGTCCTTCGAAACAACAGTGAATATCTTTTTTCTCTTGTTCACCTGGATGCATCTGATTTTTGACACAAATTTTATCATTTGAGCAGTCTTTTTTGGCACCAGGATTAGATTTTTCTTCCGTCTGTTACGCAAAACAGCATTTGCTTTACTGTTTGAGTCACCCACATTTATGCTCACCAACGCTTCAACCTTCAGAAAGTAAACAGGACTGAATGACGTGAACTCTGTTTACTCCACATCTGAAAGATGCATCTTGTTCTGGCTGTGGTGGTGCTACAGAGACAGATCAAAAACAACCAAACATTATGCTTTTCTCACTCTGAAGCTCATTTCTTCCTGTCGACATCCCAGCTGTTACCTCAGTGCGCACGCTGACCTCTCACATCTGTTTTCATTACTTCAATTCCAGCTCCTGTTACCGTGTAATGCATGGAAAGCAAAGGCTAAACGCTCCTCTGTTATTCCATTTTGCAGACAAAAAGCCATGATTGATGGACATTATTATAAAATGTTGACTTTGAATTTATGAATTTTTGGTTGATGAAATTGACGAAGCGTACACAAAAGTCAAAAACTTTTTATTTATTTGTGGATTTGCATGACAAATACTTTTTTAGACTTTTTTTTCCATTATGGTGTTTGGGTTTGAGATGCATTTAGTTGATCTAATTTTTGTTAATATAATTAGTTTTCACTCTGTTGGTCTTTCTTTTAAATATTCCCAAATAATAAACAAGACAAGCAAAACTTGAGGATTTTTATGGGCAAAAAAGTAATACAATTACAAGAGATGTAAAGCAACTAAGTACAAATACTTTATTACTGTACTTAAGCAGAAATCTTGGTTATCTGTTTTTGACTTGAGCGATTATTTTTCAGTCAACGTTTTACTTCTCCTTTCATTTTCACAAACTTGTCTGTACTTTCTACTCTTTTTATTTTTTAAAAAGGTAAGAAGTAGAAAGATAAATATACACAATTCTGACACAGTATTAGTTTGTACACAATCCATCACAGCTGCACACCTTTAGAAAAACCTTTTTTGGGAGAGTTCACCTCCTAATAAATGTATATTTGGAAAATCTTAACAGTCATTTTTACTCAATTCTTTTACTTTTAATACTTAAGTACATTTTATGTCATAAATTATTTTGCTACTTACTGTAAGTACAGTGGTGGGCAGCACTAAACTAAAAATTATTTCCTCTAGCCCTAAAACACTAACTCAAATATTTAGGTCCCCTAATTGTAAAGCACTAGCGTACTGATAGTTTTAGCAAAAGCTAATTCTGAAGCACTAAAATAACCCAATCAACCCATGAACATTCTTCAACAGACAACATGAGTCACATAAGACTTATCATTGACATTCCACAGCCGTATTTGAGTTAATATATTGTCAATATGACACCTAGTGGATAAGTGACACATATAAAAAAAGCCCTAAAGCACTAATCAGGAAATTAGTTCCCCTATTAGTGCTTTAGGGGAACTGTGCCCACCACTGCTTAAATACAAAAAAAATCAGATACTGAAGTAATATTTTTAGAGAAGACTTTAACTTTTACCAAAGTAATTTTAGAAGATACTTGTACTTTTACTCCAAGTGTCACCTTGAGGTATGCAACACTAAAAATGACAAATGCAGACATTTTTATAACTTTGACAAAACTGCTTAAAAAGCGTAATATGCCCCATCAAGAACCAACCCTGACTGAAAAGCTAATGCTCCTACATAAATGACAAACTCCCCTGATTTAACAGCAGATTACTACGAACAAGTTGCTCTTTATTTACAAGCTGTCACATCAGATTTGTCTCTTTGCTTCTGATGTTGTTCTTCTCCTTTCTGCATGTCTTATGTAATCCATGCTTCCTGCCAAGAGAACTGTTAAAATATCTCCAGGTTTTCTGCTACTCCCTTAATGATGACTGAAGCAGCGTTTCTAATCCTCTCATTATGTTAGCTGAAAAACCACCTGCTGTCACCAAAATATAAACTTTACTATTTTTATATCAGCTGTGTTTAGTCATTTATTTTCCACTCTGCTCCACTCTCTTCCACACACTGCTCACAAATGGATAATCCAGAGACATGAAACTAACACGAATGCACCATTTATATAGCTTTATAGTTTTTAGGTCAATCTAAACTTGTAAGTGTTGAGTTTTTGCCTCTAAATTAGACCTGTCAGGACTAGCATGTGAGTTTTCATTCACAATACTGAATTTAAACACATCTTTCAATTTATTCCTATTTACAAATCATTTTTTTTCATCTGGAGACTCTTTTATAAAAAGACTGGCCAAACTGAAGTCATGCCACTTGCCTAATAAACGTTTAACACTTCAAACTTTGATGAAAGCTGCCTGTGATTTGTAGCTCTGTGACTTTAAATCTGGCTTTTATTCACTAACTATACCCAGGGGTGTGCAGATTATTTAATTTAATTAATTTTCATGCCTTCAAGGAGCTGTTAATCCAACTAAAACGCTTTCATCACTATCAGCTTCATTGGAGAGTTTTTGTATCACATCTTGTTCCACATACTCTTCCAGAGACCTTTGCATCACCAAATAAAAGTGGTATAGTGTGTGTGTGTGTGTGTGTGTGTGTGTGTGTGTGTGTGTGTGTGTGTGTGTGTGTGTGTGTGTGTGTGTGTG
>JAUBOC010000181.1:22978114-22988547 GCA_032275365.1 Anablepsoides cearensis | reverse complement strand
CTGGTGTTTTTAAATTGCCTGGCCTCAATGTTGCTGTGAAGGAAAGACATTTTCAAAACAAGAATTTGTCACAAATTACTGACAAACATGGTTGTCCATTCAGTGGTTCATGGGATATTTTACTAACAGACAGACAAATGAAGGTAGAAACATAAAAACACACCTGACCTGCCTCTTTCCTTTGATTAAAATTAGATCAATGGACTGAAAGAGTAAATTATCAAATGTTTATTTAAACGTTATCTTCATGATGGTACAGGGGAACAAACTGCATGTTCTGTTTTTAATGTTTAGACTTGTTGGGCAAAAAAAGCACAAAACTTCCTTTTTCACACATGAAGAGTCCAGACCTCAGTAAGAATCTTATAACCGAAAACATAATAAAGGCTGTGAAATTACCAAAGATCAATAAAGTTCTTGGAAAAAATAACTAAGTAAAATTACACGAACGGAAAATGACTTTGGTAAAAATAAATTTCACTGATGAGAAAATTACTCAAGTAAAAGTCATAAAACTGTTTGGAGAGTAAAAGTAATTTTACACACTATCTAAGAAATAAACTTTTGAATTTACTGAACCAAACTTATCTTTAAAATGTAAATAAATAAAAGTAAAAGTAGCTGTTTAAAAATAATTGGCGAAATTACAAATCTTAAAAAAAACTACTTAAAGTCCATGACCCACCATGTTTTCAAATCCATAGAGCCAGCAAAATATGTTAGGTAAATAAAAATAATCCCAGGTATGTTTAATTGAAATTATTTAAAAATAACGCTAAATTGTTTTAAGAATGATTTCAGCGAGTTTTCCTGCTGTTGCTACGAAAAATAGGTTCCACTCCATATATGGGCAATGACGAAGGGAAAGGACCCGGGAAAGGACTGAAGGCAAGAAGTCAACAGCCGAGCAGAAGCTGCATCTTTCTCAAGAAAAAACAAACAAAAAAATATTTTTTTTCATTTAGCCATGTGTTTACCAGCTTTTACCGAACAAACGGACTATTTCTGCAGAGGACGGACCTGCAAAAGGAAAGGTATGCTAAGCTTTGTGGATTAGACACTTTATCATTTTAGTTTGTGTCAATACAGCAGATTTTGAACTATTAAGCAGTTTTTGAATTGTGCTGATCGGTCACGTAAAACTGAAGTTATTCTAAGTAATTCATGTAGCTTTTTTTCCCCTGATAAATAAAAGCCGGTGGCTGAATAAATTAAATATCACCATCCGCTCTCAGTTTTTACCCCCCACCCCTGCCGAATTAAAAAAACATCCCTCCACTTACTTTCTCAGTAAAGCCCAAAATTATTCATCAAGTATGTAATCTACAGTAAGATAATAAAAATAAAATCAATACGGCAGCTGACGGGAGTTTGGGGCGGGGGGGGTGGCGGGTCCCACGGCTCAATTCTCTGTCCTCATTTCATGAGTCATCAGCTGTTTTAACTGAATGTCTCATAGATTTCTTACTCTTACTGTAGGTCTGAATATTGTTGATAAATAAGTTGAGCTGTCGGGACATTTTTTTTTTATTCAGCGACTGAAACTCAGATGTAAAATATGCAGAGCAGAAGCTGGTTTGATGGAAATGGTCGTTACAATCAGATTTTCTTTTTAAAGTCTCTGGAGCTGCGGCTTCTGCCTTCATGATGTTTTTTATGAATCAGAACATTTATTGATCAGTAACTTAACTACAATCAATTCTGCTTTGTTCTTTATCACTTGCAGATAAATAACGATATTCTCTAAATATCTGGAACTTTTTCCACTTAAATGGACCTCACTCTGTAGTCCTCCTTCATAGACTATTTCTCGGATACCGCCATCTTTGCCTAGCGCAAAGCATCATGGTCCAGTTTGGGGGCATCCGGTGCCGGTGTGTGAACTAAATGCCTGAAAAGATGTGATGTACTGTGTGTTTTACCTGTGTATATGTGCAACAATGATCAAACAAGTTTAAAAATTTATATTAATGAAAACACAAGATTGTCACCACTCGGTTTAGTAGATTTTGCGCTATATGTATATGGGACTTGCCTGGTTAAATAACGGTAAATAAATAAATAAAATAAATATGTTTAATCAAACTGCTCTTCAGTGAATGTGTGTGAGAGTCGAGGTTTTTGGGTCAGACAGTTTGTGTTCACATAAAACTAAATGTTTGGATTTCAATCCATATTTTTGTCCACATCAATCATTTGTGAAGGGCGGATGATCTGATTCTTCTGACGTAGACTCCAGCTGCGACAATAATTAGGAGGTGAGTACGTCAGGAGAAAATGGAGGCGATATTAAAGATAGATGAGCGATAATTGTGCGGCAGAGCTTCGTCAAGACTTCCCTGTTGTGCTGTCCCCCACCGCCCACTGTGGTCTGAGCCTCACATCACAGCTGATGGATTTTATGTTGTTGTTGGAAATTTAAATCACACAAGCTGTTTTAAGGTATGTACATAATCACATTCCTTTAGCAGTTATGTAAAAGACTAGATGAATAGTAGAGGGAAAATACCTTTTCTGTTCCTGAACACTTTTTCCTGACCTTTTGGGAAAATGCCATAAGATTAAGGAAAGGTGGAGGAATAAATCAGTCAGGACTTAAGAAAGGAGTCACAGTGGAATGAGAATTTAATCACCCTGTGACTTCAGATGTTTAAAAATAGCTTACAAAAAAAGAATAAGAAGTACTTGGAGTAATATATATTTTAATCACTTTGGTTCGATGGAGGTTTCATATGTTAATCAGCTAAAAACTAATTCATATTTGGGTTAGAAATTTAAAAAGAAAAAAAAACTGAGAAATGTTGCCCACATATTTGTGAAATGCTGAGTCAGCATTCATTTTCCTGTTCATAGCTTCTTCTGTAAGTTTTTGGACTAAAAACTTCAGCTTACTTATAAATATTTTAGCTGTTCAGATATCAAAACCTTCACATCATCCAGGATGTTATAGATTTTAGTTTTTATAACTTTTGCACATTTTGAAGTATTTACTTTATTTTACATTTTTTCTTCTAGAAATGACTGAAATTTATTTAAATGCTTGAAGAAATTTGTGCTCTGAAATCAAGATGATTCATTTTAGCTTTTTGTTACTGTTCTGCTAATTTTTGTTTCAACCCCTTAACAGTTGCCTTTGAAATTTCTTAAAGGCCTTTTGACAATTTTCTTTTCTTATAAGGGTGTCAAGCTAACAGTAAGAACCAAAGGAAGTCATCTGAAATCCTGTTTTTTTCTTTTTTTTTAAATGTCCCTGGTAGCTTCTGGAAGCGTCTGGAGATGTTTAAAGGGAGAAACCGCACTGTTTTTGCACACAGGTCGAACAAAAGGTTTTGCTAACTTTACCTTTGTGTAACTCAGTTGCTGGTTTTAGCTTTTAGCTGTTTTGCTTGTTGAAGCTTTTATCTTTCATTTTATTGATTTTTGCTTTTTATCTGCTGTTTTGACAACTTAATTTGAGCTTTTTTAACTAGTTTTAGCTTTTAGCAGCTAATTTTTGTTAACTTTTAAGTTTTTGCTACTGCTATGCTAATTGTTTGGCTTGAATTGACTGTATGGGTCATTTTTTGTGTTTCTGTTTAGCTAATTTTATATGATTTTAGATTGTTTTAACAGCTCAGTTCAGTTACAGCTTCATATTCCAGCAGTTGTTTAGCTCTCAGAATGCACATTAGCATAAAATGCTAATTCTTCCTATTCATGCATCTGTTTTTTTCTAGGTCAAGAGGGCTCATTTTCTTAGTTAGGTAAAAGACTTCCAATTAGTACGACAGCCGGAAACGTAAGTGGTGTTTTGAATGAAGCTGTCATCAGTTTTTATTCTCTGTGTTTTTTTCAGTTAAATGAGGAATTAAAGCCTTGAAGCCGTTTTCTTTAACACTTCAAGAATTCAATCAGCTTTTATTTTAATATTATACATTTTAATCAGAAAAGAGGTTTCTTTCGCAGAAACGACTGTGACCAGTGTAACCTCCGTATGTGCAGCTCCTCGCGCACTTTCCTCCCTCGTGCGACAGAACCGTGTCGCAACCTTTAATTCGACCATTTTAATGCCTCCACATCCTTTCTATTATTGAGCTTTGTCTCTAAACTACACCACTTTAGAGCCTCTTTTATTCACTTTATCTCATCGGGGTCCATTTTTTCCCTCCAAAACTGCTGACTCGTTCTCTGACCTTTTACTTCCCATTTCCATGACAATCAGGAGTTAAAACAACCTCTGCCTCCTTCTAAAAGCTTCTATTTATCACGTCAGACTTCCCCGAAACACTTTGCAGAGCTACATGTGAGCGTGAAGCACACATGTTTGACTTTCAGAGAGCGGCGGCTCATCTGAGATACTGTGAAATTCCATTAACTCGACGTACGCTAATTGGGCCTCGTTCCATCTTCTCCTAATCACCAAATCTGGCCCGGTCCCCCACAGACGCTCTTTAACGTCCACCAAGCTGTTAATTAGAGCTGGAAAATCGCCGAGGCAATAATCAAGACATCAGCAAATTATCAAAATTATCTGAAATGCAGCGATGAATAAGATTGTGGATTTAACTTTGGGGGTATTTCAGCTCACATCTACAACATGCTCTGTAATAACTCTTTTCTGTGAACTGGGGCTTCGCTGTTATTTTCTCTGCTTATTTTAACATGAAAACCAGACAACAGATTCTCATAGATGCACAAGATTCTCTGTCCTCACATTAAAAGTTACACATTTTAAAAATGATTATTGCCTGCAGCTAACGGTGGGCAATAATGTAATGATAAGTTAGTTTGTGTTATGTCTTTATGACATTTTCTGGTAAAAATCAATTCTCTTGTCAGGAACGATAGTCCCATAAAACAGTACAAAACTCAAGTTAATTTAAAAAATAACATTTAAGACAAACCAACATTAAGAGCTGTACATAAATGGTAAGAAAATAAGATTAAATAGGACATACTTACCTACCTCCTACGACAGAACTGTGCCATAACCTTTAATTTGACTATTTCAATTTTGACCCTTTAAAAGAGAAATTTAATACTGTAGATGTGAAAAAGTTCAACGTTATTAAAATGTATCTCCAGCATTGATTTCCTAAGAAGTTCAGAAGCTCATATAAGGAATTCCTCTGGGATAGAAAACACCCCCAGCAGTTCTAATGTTGGCTTAGAGCTCCTAAATAAGTTTTATTATTATTCTGCATTTACTTTAAAACACTTAAAACACTGAGCACTGCCTCTTATATTTTATTAACCGATTTAATTAAATTAAAAAACACTCAGCTTACCTTAGTATTCCACATGGTTCCACCTCACTTCAAACTCAGCTCCAATAGCTCAGAGGCCTGGGAGCTCCAGGGCTTTAGATATCTGAATTTGTCATCTTGGAGCGTGTCTGTGTCATCTGGGGAAGAAAAGTAAATCTATTACAGGTTAAATCTGATCATTTAGTATATTAAAGGAGTCAGTTAGCATTTTGTTTGAGTGGAGGTGGGGTCATAATGTCGCTGACCTTACACCTATGCAGCCAAAGGAAGATCAGGTTTTGACACTGGCCCTGCAGGCTCGTCCATTATGAGCCATTCAGCCTGATGGATGCATCATCTTGCTCTTCTGACCCGGATTCATCACTGAAACAGGACAAATCCGGATTTGTGACCTTTTTCTGTTGCTCGAGTTCAATCGTTTTGTATTCTAACAAATGGAAGCTGAATTTTTTTCTTATTACCCTCACTGATAAAAGCTTTTTTATGGTTAGATACAGTATCTGCTCAGTCTTAACATTCAACGCGGTGAAGTTCTCCGTTTTCTGTTCTCGACCTGCATTTTTTTTCTTTCTCTGCATTTTGTCAAACCGATTTAAAGATTAATTATGTTTTGCTTTCTTTACTGAAAATAATTTATTGAGTTAAATCTATTTGAGCTGGGAGATAATAATGAACTCGGCAATTCTTCTCATTCTTTGACTTTTTTTTTCTTCTTCTTTGTGTCCTAATCATTGAGAAAGCTGTGCTCAGACAAAAATGCAGTCCTTTTATAAAATAGATGTATGGATTTCTGCTGTGTTGTAAAATTTGTCTTGGAAGGACAACTAAGGTGTTAACTATTAAATATTACATTTTAAATCAACTGAAAACAAATTAAACATAAAAAAACAGATGACGTGTTTGATCCAGATTCCTATCTGCGTATCTCTGACTAATCTCTAATTAAAGTGATTTCAGAGTAACCATGATTGGCATCAGATATTATGAATCTTAAAGTATGAAATGAAGATCTGTCAGCTTCAATTTGTTGTTTGCAGTATTTAGGACACTGTGTCATTTGTACTTTAGTCAACTGTCCTTTTTAAACTTTCCTGATTCAAGTTTCCACAAAATGTTTATTTAGTTTAAGATGTTTACTCTTATTTTCTGATGTTCAAGTTTTAAACAGATAATTTACTCATACAGGAAGGCTTGATATGTGTTACAGTGTCCTTCATCCATTCATTCATCCATCCATCCATCCATCCATCCATACATCCATCCATCCATCCATCAAGACAACCATCCATCCACCAAGACAACATCCATCCATCCATCCATCTACCAAGACAACCATCCATCCATCCATCCATCTATCCATCCATCCATCTATCAAGACAACCATCCATCCATCCATCCATCTACAAAGACAACCATCCATCCATCCATCCAACCATCTACCAAGACAACCATCCATCCATCCATCCATCTACAAAGACAACCATCCATCCATCCATCCATCCATCCATCCATCCAACATATTTCCTTCCATCATGCATCATCCATCCACCAAGACAACCATTCATTCATTCATTCATTCATTCATTCATTCATTCATTCATTCATTCATTCATTCATTCATTCATTCATTCATCTATCATCCATCCATCTATCCATCCGCCAATACAACCATCCATTCATCATCCATCCATCCATCCATCCATCCATCCATCCATCCATCTATCCATTCATCCACCAAGACAACCATCCATCCATCCATCTACCAAGACAACCATCCATCCATCCATCCATCCATCCATCAAGACAACCATCTATCCATCCACAAATCCATCCATCCATCCATCCATCCATCCATCCATCCATCCATCCATCCATCCACCAAGACAATGATCCACACAACCAACCATCCATCCATCCATCCATCCATCCATCCATCCATCCTCTTTTTACTGTATCCCATCTTCCACACCACAACAGATTCGAAAAGAGTCCACAAATATGATGGAAGCTGCACTGATCCATCAGTTGAACTGGAACTTTATTTTCACATGTGAACAAAACTCTGAGATACCTAAACTCCTCCACTTCAGTCACTCCAGGCAGCCCACCCTTTCAAACTGAGGACCGCTTCAGATTCAGAAGTGCTGATCCTCATCCTTCAAACTGTTGCACACTGCTCACCGGAGTGGTTTCCTGGACTTTACTAATATCAGTTTTACAAGAATAAATGGAAATGTAATCCTTGACAACAAATTCAAAAGATGAATTGTACTCCATTTTTTGCCAGTCTGGACCTAATTAGTTTCAACAGAACTGTGTTTCTGTTTACTCGGCTTCTACAAGGCAAGCTCTTTTCTATAGAAGAAAATAGATTACCTTGGTTTCCATCCTGAGTTACCAGCAACAGATGAATAATCACAGAAATGTCTTTTATGTTGCAACAAAACCATGGAAGAGAAAGAGTCCGCTGACTTCCTGCTTTACATCTCTGATGGTCTGACGTCTGTAGATTCTTTTTAACAGCTTTCAAAAGAAATGATGCAAACAAGTTCAGAAAGATCCAACTTTAATCAAAGTTTTTGTTTTGTTCCTTCAGTATGAAACACTTTAAAGACGTTGACCTTCTTCGATATTAGACAAACTGGAGAAGTGGTATTTTTCTGCAAAAATTCACTGTGAATTCTTAAAAAAATGAAAACAAAATGGCTAAAATGAACAGAACAAGGACTAACATGAGCTGAACACAAGCTAAAAGGTAATGTTAGTAACGGTTGTCCCGGATTTCTGAGCAGTACTTTTTATTACAAGCTTTAATAAACTCTTTTGTACCATAGCTGAGATCCATGTAGCAGCTGAGAGGCTATAAATGATCATGTTGTGTTTGTTATAAAAACTAAACCTGGAATGAAAGTTGGGCATTTATTACAGATGTTTTGAACAAGGCTTACAACTTTGAACCTCTTCAAAAATGATCAACAGCCTGAATCAGTTACTGACAGTTTTTTCTACATTCATAGAAAACTATAATGTGACAGGACAATATTAATTAGACAGAAAATGAAACCAGAAAGTTCCTAATTTTAACAGTTTATATCAAGATGACTGTTTAAAAGGATTAAATTTGTGTACCTGACTCTTAATATGTTTGTCAGGCTCGCAAACCAGTAAAAAAAGTGTCTGTCACCCAACTAATTTGTTTTATATCATCTTTTCTGACTGTTAGTGCATAAATGGTGCCAAAAATAAATCCTCATCAGTCAAAACGATATTAAATGCAAACAGAAGCACAGCTCCTATTTTCATTAAGACGGTGCAAACAGTGACTAAACAGTTCCAACTAATTATATTCAGCTTCTTTGTTAAGTCAAATAAAACATCAATAAAACCATCACCTTCTTCTTCCAGCCTGATAAATAAATGAACAGAGTTGGTTCTGATTTAAAAAAAAAATCTTAAAGGAAATTAAGATTAATTAGGTTCTGATTAATGATGAACTGTGTTCAATGAAGCAATTAGTCTAAAGCATTTATCCTCCTCAGGAAGCAATAACTGGATTCTTTCAAGTTAATTTCTTTAATATTGTTGACACAAAGTTGGATTTTTATCCTCACGAAGCCTGTCACATAAATAATTTCATGCTGAAGATAAGCACTATGGATCTGTGTCTACAGAGAAGAAGAGAAATTGGATTTTTTTGCAAAACCGCAGAACGCGAGCTGAGGACTGACGACATTCCTAAAATTTGTTGAAAAACATTTTAGTAACAGAAATGTTAAAACATAAGGAGCAGCAAAACCATAACTTAAACCTCGAACTTGCAAAACTGTAACAAAACAGCAGCTAAAAGGTAAATTTACCTACAAAAAAATCATATATAAAAGTTAAAATTAATTAAAAAAAACATATCTAAAAGCTAAAATTAGTTTTTAAAAATAGTTTTTATATAGAAAATGTAACTAAAAGCTTAAATCGGAGAAAGAGTTGCTAAAAAGCTTAATGTAGCAAAATCATGGCTTAAAGCAGTAATGTGAAAAACATTAGCTAAATGCTAAAATCAATTTTGAAAAAACAGATACATGCTAAAAACACAAAATAAATGTAAAATGAAAATGTAGCAGCTAAAATTAAAATTTTTTTCAAATTAATAAAATAAAATATCAAACTAATATATAAGTATATAAATGCAAGTAAGCATGGGAAAAGTTGGATTTCAAAACATATATAAACTATAAACTGGAAAACGTCAGTATGAACCTGAATTCACACAACTTTACAATCCTACCTCTTATTTACTGTACCTTTACTTCAACTATAAATCCTTTTGTTTGACATATTCCTCCTATACGTAATATGTAAATATATATGTGGTTTCATGTTTGTATGTTTACCATAAAGAATCAAACTATATTGGGTTGATACAATCCAATGTCAACAGTAAAGTAAAACAGATTACATTTTGTCTTCTTACAAAGTCTTTGTCTGAAATGCAGCCACTGTGTAATGACAGTAATTGAGATATATGGTGACCAATATGTATGCAACTAATGACCCCTCACTCCCATTGTCATTGTGTGTGTGTGCATGTGTGTGTGTGTTTGCCCTTGCTGGAGGGGACTGAGGACTTATTGCTGATGTTAACCTAACACCATACATAAATAAAGTGTTTACATGGAGACCACCAGACCTGTAAACACAACTGGATTCAAGGACAAGCAGGTGCTTCCCACTCTCATGTGTAAAAACAGAGGCTGGAAAATTACAGTTTTATATTCAATCTGAGCTCCTGTAAGGTTTTTATATACAGTATAAAATGTGAAAGAGGTATTTTGTTTCTCATGAAAAAGTCACTTAAAAGTGGTAAAAATATAATATATATATTCATTAGTTTTCTATTTGCACAGCAGTGAAATAATTTTATTTTGAAATGTGTATTTTGTATGTTAGAGCCTCTCAGGACTTTGAGAGTCGGGTCAGTAATGGTTTCATTGATCGTTTGTTCTTCACATCCATCATCAAAGAGTCAGTGTTCAATCTCCATCTAATGGCTGATTAAACATGGATCTCACATCTGGGCACCTTAGGGTCCAAAAATGGTCCCTCTGCAATTTTTCTGTTTTTGATTCTAAATATTTCAGTCAGTTTAAAGACTATTTTCATGAAACTTGGCCAGGGATTTTATTTTTAGAT
>JAUBOC010000181.1:22950918-22962647 GCA_032275365.1 Anablepsoides cearensis | reverse complement strand
TCTTCTACATGCTTTGCAAGTGGGAAAACCTGAAAAATCAACAGTGTATCAAATACTTGTTCTCCCCACTGTATGTCATGTTGAACATCTGGAGGAGTATTAATTCAAACCTGCTGCCAGAGTAGTTTACATACTAAGAGGTGCGACACAAGAGGGCAGAGGGACTTACAGAATTCTCTCCATCGCCTCAAAAGGTGCAACAAAATATTAGCTTAGAGGTACCAGTGTCCTTTAGTTTCTTTAGTCTGATTTTAAATCAAAAGCTATGATTGATTTTTTAGCTGAATTTCAGTGCTTTGTTCTTATGACTTTGGTCAGTTTCAAGTTATTTCAGTGACCTTTATAGGTTTCTCTTTATCGAAAGGGTAAAAACAAATAAAACAAATTCGCAAAGATAACCTTTGCTGTGCTTGATGTCGGACCTTGCAACAGTTACAACTTAAAATGTGCAGATTTCATAAAAAATGATGGAAAAAAAAGAGAAAACAGAGTTTTGCATTAATGCTGAAAACAACAACCGGAGTACAAACTGTTGATTTGCGGGAATAACCAGCATTTACTTCCTTCTTTGAAAAGTGAGTTGAGTTAAGGATTTTCTCGTTAGTGACACAGTTTCCCTCCTACAGGTTGGGATCTGGTCACCCAGTGAATATTTAGTAAAAGCTGCCTGTTTGGGAGTGAGGCCAAAGTGAGCTGATCTTTGTGCAAGTGAGCAAATGCATCATGACCATTCTTGAAGGAGGTACTGTTCACTTAGACCATGTCTGCAACCCACACACACACACACACACACACTCCCTCAAGAAGAGTGCCTCAGCAGCAGCTAAGAGCAAAGTTGAAGAGAAGCCAAAGAAAGATGAGGAGAGAAGTAGAGCAGTCACAGACCTGGGAGAGGTTTCTGCCTGCGAGTCCTTCCTGTAGGAGGAAAAGGATCAGACGTTACACGGCCTGAGTTAGCATCGGAGGAAACAGTGATGGTGATTAAACAGCTTCAGTCAGAGTTTTAAAGTAACTAAGTACAAATACCTTCTTACTGTACATTTGTAATTTTGGTTATCTGTATTTTACTTGAGTAATTATTTTTCAGCCGACTTTCACTTCTGCTCCTTACATTTTTAAAAAAGGCAGGAAGTAAAAAGTTGTTAGTCCTATTCTGTTTGTTATTGTTAAAAATAAATAAATAAATTGCACCTCCCGGATAAAACGAATATAATTGTGGTTGGATGAGAAGTATAAATATATATCATTCTGACACCATATTACTTTGTACACAATTCATCGCAGAAGCGCATGACACAAACCTATTATCAAGGTGAAGTTATATACAGTATTAGGGGTGCAACGATGCAGAAATGTCTCTGCCCTTCTTGCCTTGTAATCTATTGAAATTATGAACATTTGTTTAACCTCAAAAGTATAGTTTTTCAATTAAATGTTGCTGAATCAGCAAGTTTCTCAGTGGATCTGTGCTCGACAATGCAGCCTAGGTGGAGTAGTCGAACACAGATCCACTGATCCTTCAACACAAAGCATCTACAGAAGAAGATAAAAAAAATAAAATACAGTTGATAAAATACATTTTTTAAATCTGTATTATTCCATATTAGTATTGAACTTAAAGCACTGTATGAACAATTGGATACAGATACATGGATTGTTGCACCTCTAATGTGTTTGTATATGAAACGGCTAGACTAGTGCATTCTAATTTTAATGACATAGTCATTTCAACTTTTAGAGAAAATGTTTTGTGTGGCGGTCACCTCCCAATAAATGACATTTTGTAAAATTTAACGGCTCACTTTTAATTTTACTTTAAAGTAAATTCATATGTAATACATATGAATGCATTTTTGAAAAGATGTCATTGACAAAATACTGCAAAAGAAATTTCATGTCGCTGAGATGAACAGTTGTTGAGATTTTTGCCTGTAAAGTAACAGGAAGTGATGTCAAAGGGGAATGTCTGCACGTGAACAGAGCAGTGCTACAACGGCTAACAACACAGACTGTAGAGAACAATCTGATGTTTTTAAGATTATTTTCAGTCTCTATCAGAGAGATGAGGAAGAGTCAGAGTTCAAGTAGTAGTGATTCAATAAACAAAGACCAGAGAGTTTTCTTTGTTAAAAAGTTCCCCTTTGATGTCACTTCCTGTTTCACTTCGGCTGAACCAAGTTCAAAAAAATATGCCAGTTAAGGGATAAATTGGGTAAAATCGTGTGTATTGTTCCACCTTTCTTAAATATAAAGATGTTTTCTTTGACTTTTTGTATTTGAAGACTATGTATGTCACAGGTACTTTAATACTTAAGTACATTTTAATTAGAAATTTACTTTTGATACTTAAGTACAAAAATATCTACTTATACAAGACTGCAGTCAAAGTGTTACAGTTGAGATTCCTCAGCATAAATAAAACCATAACCTTTTTTTCCAGCATTTAAATCAAAATGTGATGGAAAATAGAAATCTGTGTCCATGATTATAACCAGCTGGGGGCAGCAGCAGTTATAAACTGTATGCATTAGTCCAATCACAACAACCGTTTGTAACTGTGGAAATGATATATTATTTGAACTCTTTTTATTTAAAATTTTTAGCTGAGTCATGCTTTTTTCCTATTCATTCTGTGTTTTAACTTTAGTTGATTGTATAAAACAAGAGATTATTTCTGTGCTGCTTTGTTGCAAAACTTCAACTAATTTCATTTATTCCTGTGATCTGATATTTAGTTTAATCTACAGATGTTGCTGACTGTCTTTTCTCCTTCTGCATGATTTTGCACAGATATCTGCACCTTTGAACCTTTATGATAGCATTCATGTTGTCATCATCATCATCCTCATACCTGAATGACTTGCTCTTCAGGTTCCTCAGCAGGTCCAACTGATTCAGAGGTGGAATAACTCTGGGAAAATAACAAATAGTTGTTGTTTTTTTTCTCTCATTCTGTCAAGATGGTTTCATCAGCCTGAAAGGTCAACGCTCGCCTTTAAAGCTAATCTCATCTGGTTTGGCAGTTATCTGTTCTGATGGTTTTCAACTTTTCACCTCAAATTACGTCTGGAGTGAAATGGAACGAGCACAGCTTCCAAGAAGAGATGCTCAAATTTATAAAATGGTGCTTCAGGAGTCAAAATGTTTTGTGAAAGTGAAGTAGAAAAGTTTTTTGTTTTTTTCTAATTTAAACAACTGAAAACAACAAACCGGCCAAAGACAAGTGTAGAGATTTGGACTTCTTTTCAAAGACATGATGTAAACAGATTTCAGTTTTATCCATGTTTATAAAAAGAATTGTCAAACTGAAACTCAGTCACCTGTACATTGGAACCGCTACGGTCTGCTCGTAAAAATCCCAGGTGCTCAGCAGGTCTGTGCGGGAAAGGTTGGTGGCATAAAACCTCCAAGCAGCCTGGAAAAGACAAAAACATTTTTCGGAGCACAAATCAGAATTTCGTGTTTATTTATGGCTGTATGTATGATTCAAACCTGGATGAGGCCGGCTGCAGGGTTCCGCCTCTTCTCAAAATGTTTCTGCCTGTGCTGCTCCTGGACTTTGAGGGCAAAGCCAGAACCTAGAATGCCCTAAATAAAAAAAAAGAAAAGAAAAAAAAAGAGGAAGTTCATGTTTATTTCGAGGAAAAGAAAAGATAATGCACGCTGAGAGAACCGGTTAGGTCCTGCTTGTAAATGTCATCAGCTGTCTAAACACGCACAGATACCTACAGGATCTGACAAATAAAGGAATCTACCTTTAGAGAATAAAGGTTTCTGGGGCACAAGTGGGCAATATTTTGTTTCTGGGTAATTTAGGTGACAATTCCAGGCTTTTCCTCTTGTTTCTATCTAACATAACAAGCATGCTCATGTCAAAATGTCTCATTGAACACAAAATACTGTCCTGAATTCTCAAACTTACTTTCTGTAAATTGGAACAAAACATTTAAACTATATATCAGTGGGTAAAGTTCTCCTTCTCTAAGCTTTTATATTCATTCTGCCACTTCAAACACAGACCTTTACAAGCTGGCAAAGAAAGGTTTGGACCAATTTTTAGTCTAAATTCTTCATCTTTAGAAATCCCACATGATCATTTGGTTACAGCGTCATCAAAATATCTCATAACCTCAATGAAATTCTCAGGAAGCAAAGGGGAAAGGCAGGGAAGTGCTCCAGTCTTGATGGAAAGCGCGGCGTAACGTCAATGATGAGCACTTACCAATCATCTTCATCAGCACTTTGAAAAAAGCCTCTTAACGGCGCACGGTTTAAAGAATTATGTCAAACAACTCTGCGCACTCACAGCAGGAAGAGCAAAGAAAGCCACGCCGATCATACAGAACGCAGCGCCGATCATGCGGCCGTTCCAGGTTTTGGGAACTTTGTCGCCGTAACCGATGGTGGTGAGAGTGATCTGCAGAAAGAAGAAAAATAGTTAGGATTTTTTTTTTTTTAATGCAGTTATACAGAAAGTAAACAGTGTAGGTTCTTTTGTTGTTGTTGCATATTATAAAATGTGCAAAACAGAGACTAATATATAATATTACTGTATAATTTATATAATAAACTGTATAATAAATGCAACTGATGCGTTTGTCTTTAATGAGGAAACAGCAGCTAATGTTTCAGCAGATCTGATGAAAGCTTTTTGCTGAAATGTTTGCTGTCTGGTGAGAATGCACTTGATTCTCCTATTTTGTGTTTATTTATATGGCTTTATAAACTTCAGAATATGACAAAGTGCTACAAAAATTAATTAAAAAGTCAAAGTGAAAGCAAAGACCCTTCTGAATTAGGCAAAACAGTTCAATCGTTTGTACACTGGAACAACACATCAACAAAACAACACTTAAATAACATAAATTTAAAGTGTACAAAACAAAAAGAAAAAGGAGCAAGTCTTTAGCAATCAAAAAAAAAAAAAAACAGCTCCCTAAAAATGGCTTCCTATCAGGAGCCGGTGCAGTACCTCACTTCAAAGAGCCGGATCATTTGGGACCAATCCTTCAGTAAGCCCAAAACTCTAAAAAGTCAAGAGAATTACATTTTGTTTTTTTTGTTTTTTGTTTTTTCATTCTTACCAGTCCCCACCACAGAGCATCAGCATATGTCTCAAACTCGTCGTTTGACTCCTTTTCCACAGAATAAACCAGGAAAGAAGCCAGGATGAGGCACAGAAAACCAATATACCAGGCTGTGATGAGCTCCTGCAGGGAAACAAACAGTGAGGATCAGGGAAGTAATAAGGGGCAGTTGAGGGGAGGGGGGGGGTCTCACAAAGACGCAAATGCAGCCTCTGTTGACTTGTAAAAACAACCATCCTATAATAATATCAGACGTCAGTGCATGAGGCCCATGCTCTGTGTGGTGTTTGAGCAACCTCTTTATTTCCCTCAGCTCCAAACGTGCTGCAGACTTCCTGTCCCTCCCTGTAAAACCACTTACATGCATACAACCATAGTTGTCTATGGGGTGCCGAGTGTAAAATGAAATGTTAAAAAACTTCACCAACATGGGTTTTTTTCATTATTTAGCTCACTTTCTGAGTGTTTTTCACTAACATTTTATTGTTATTTAGCTCACTGTTCTTACATTTAGCTAATTTGTTCAATTTAAATGTTAAAAAAATATTTAAATATTAAATCCTAAATCTAAATGTTTAAATATAAATGTAAAAGTTAAACTTTAAATTTTGACGTTAAATGCTGATGTTCACATTTGGGTATTTTGGAATGGAACACAACTTTTGCTTATGTTATGATGTCATCATCCTGAGACAATAGCAAGCGCTAGCGCTCCAGTGCAGCAAAAGCTTCTCTACAAGACATCAAATTTGCAGTTTTGGCCGGCGTCTGAGCTGCAGTTCAAACGGCTGGACCACAGATACCACCCATATCATTTTTTATGAACACATTTTAAATTTAGATATTAAAATATTAGGGGTGCAACGACACAAAATATTCACAATTCCGTTTGGTTCAATACTTTAGTCTCACGGTTCGATATTTTTTCGATAAATTTTCACATCCTTTTTAACTTGTGAGTTATTTAAATTACTTGTGGACATTTTTTTAATAAATGTTGCTGAAACAACAAGTTTCTCGGTGGATCTGCGTTCGACAATGCAGCCTAGGCGAAGTAGTCGAATACAGAACCACTGATCCTTAAACACAGAAGACAAGTGGATAAAATAAAATTAAAAAATCTGTATTGTTCGATACAAGTGTGTATTGAACCTAAAGCACTGTATTGAACAGTTTGATGCAGGTACATGTATTGTTGCACCCCTATAAAATAGAGCTTCAGCAGCTTTAGCAGCAGCTAGCGTTGGCTAGCAGCAGCCATTGTTGATGTTTGTCGCTGACGCTAACCTCTGCTAGCCCTTCTAACACTGCTAAATATAATATTTAAAATCGTGAGATAAATAATGCAAATATGTTAAGGAAGTTTTTCAACATTTCATTTTATACTTGGTGCCCCACAGTTTTCCACATCTTGTTTTGATCTCATTTCAAAGCTCGTTAAGGAAATCATCTTCTTAATGGCAGGATAGAATGAGTTACAATGAAAGCAAATGACTGCTGAAGTTTTAACATAATCAAGTAAAAATGTCAATAACCAGTTTACCAGCCAGTTTTTATGCAATTTCATTTGGCGTTGGGGAACTAATTTTACTTATTTTGTGGCTTTGCTGCATCAAACCAATAAAATCAAGCTTGTTATCTTCCACTTAGTGCTGACCTTCTCAGTAACCACAGTGGCGTTTCCCCACTTGATGCAAAACCCATTAATGATCTTAATGATGCTACAAAATGAAGGAGGAAGTCTTCATTTTGGTTTAAGATGAACCACTCTCTGATCAAACCTCTTGTAAATAAAGCGAGAAGTGTCGGGAATCACCTTGCTGTGGGCGTAAACCACAGATCCCAGGAGCTTCCAGGTGCCTCCGCGCCGATCCATGCGCAGCATGCGCAGGATCTGCAGGAACCTCAGACTTCTGATGGCCGAAGTGGCAAAAACGTTCCCCTGAGACCCCGCTGCCAGTACAGACACTGAAGCGATCAGCACCATGATGTCTGCAGAAACACAGAAACTTATTTTATATCAATGTAACTAAATTTACTTTAAATAATATGAAAACTCATTAAAAGTCAAAACTGCCTGAGTTATTTGTCAGTTTCAGACTTTGTTATTGTTATTGAGCACTAAATGTTTTCCATGGAAGCCCATTTACACCACTTTTATCTAAAAATAAAATGTTCATATCTGCAGTGATTTATGACAGCAACAAATAATTCATTTCCTTTGTTTAACCAGATTAAAACCACATTAGCTCTCATTTGCAGGAGGGATCAGCACGCATCATTGGTAATTACAAGATACTATCTTATAATTATGAGACATTATCTCATAACAAAGACTTAGCATCTCGTAATTATTACTTAGCATTTTCAAATTAAGACTTAGCATCTCAAAATCTAATCATTTCCACGATAATAAGATGCTACAGCAGCAGCAAATGTTAGCATTTTAAGATAGCATCTCATAATATTGGGATGATAAATCATATTTTGAGATACTAACTCACAATTGTAACTTTTTTCTTGAGAGTGGCGGAAATGAGTTTACATTTGTGTTTCAGAGCAAAGTAAAAGAAATGACTTTGTTTTTCTCACCTATGACACAAAAAGGCTTTCTGGCAAATTTTAGCCTCCCCCTCCATCCTCTGTACCGACAGCAACAACCAGCAGACCATATCCGCACAATGTACTCCACTCCGAACACCACGATGGTCACAAATTCCTGCAAAGTGAATCAAAACTGGGCAGCTAAAAACTTTAAACCTTTCATTGTAAACATGAACACTTGGTGAAATAGTCTTAATGGATTTAGTTGAAGAGACTTAGACCCTTTCCCCCTGGCTCAGAAGCTAATACAGTAAATGGTCTCGCAGCACCTTTGTTAAATGTTTTTTTTTTTTCTTGTGGTCAGATATACATCAATCAGCTTTATGGGGCTGTATTGGCCTGCCTGCTTGCTGCGAGTCTTTGGAATCAAATAACATAATCATCATCCTTTAACTGGGGGGAGAAGAGACGAGGAGCGTGTAAGGAAGCAACTTTTAACAAGATTTGTTGGAGTGGTAGGGCCTGCAAAGCTCAGACCTTGGAGACTCCCGGAGCAGATGGTTCAAACGTGCAAACTGATACTTACCAAGATGTACAAGGCGTTCTCTGACTTGTCTTTGTGCTCTTTGATGGTAGCAAAGACGGAGAGGATGAGACAGGAGAAGACCAAGAAGAAGCTGGAAGAGATAAGAGAAACTTTTTTAATCTCTAGTGCAGGGCTCCGAGGGCCACAGTTACTGCGAGGGGCCGAACATCCAGCAATTAAAGTCATTATGTAAATAAACCAAGATCTTTGATTTAGTTGATTTTGCTGCATTTAATCATGAATACAACATACAGAACCATATGTAATAAATGATAATAAAACAATATCAAAAACAAAAATAACACATTATGCCTCCTATTTAACACAAATATTTTTGACATGTCTGACTTGTCAAATTTCTAAACCAATTTTTTGTAACTTTATTTATTTATTTATTTATTTATTTATTTATTTATTTATTTAAAAATAACAAAATAAATTTACTGTAATATACAATAAATATACAAATCACTAATAAAATGAAAGGCGGCAGAAGAAGAAAAACATTTTTATAGTATCTATTTTCTATATTCGTGAGGAAAAACTATGTTTACAGCTCATGTGATGTCATGATAAAATGGTAAATGGCCTGAACTTATAAAAACTCTTTATCAAGTCCCATTCACACACATTCAAAGGGATTTTATCACTATATTGTATGTTATGATCAGTGAGTCAAAAGACTCAACTAACATGACACCAAAAGTGCCAAAGCACACCAAATAAGGCATGACGAGCAAAAAGTTGTAAGATTTAAGATAATCTAAATGCATAATTACATAATCTTTAAGTGTTGTGAATAAACTGTGATTAATTGATGTACCCTATGTCGAGTAGCTGAACCCCAGGAGAAATTAAAAAGAAAAATAAGTAGGTCTTCTGGACGGGTTCTTCTATGGTGAACCATTTCGTCTCTCCTCCAAGAGACTTCTTCAGTCTGAGGAGTTTCAGGTGAACTCAGCCTTATAAGCACCGCCTCCACATGGTGGAACAACAGGTTGGTCACATGCAAAAGAGGGCCATCAGCCAAACAATAGGTCCTTAGTGCCTTGATTAGCTCTGTTGTTCATAGAGGGTCATGTGCTCCATCACCTGACTATCGTTGGGGCCCTGATTCACACCTTTTGCTCAGATGGTGCTGAGTCATACCTGCAATAACAACATTGTAGGAGGAGGACAACTGGACACGAAGTCCTCCACCTCTGTTTAATGGTGGACGGTTTTTCTTCACAAAAATGGCTTCCTTGGCTCCTCTCTCAAACCATTGTTCCTCTCTATCAAGGATGAGAACATCTTCATTCCTGAAAGAGTGACTGTCGTCCTGTAGATGAGTGTAGACTGCAGAGTCCTGTCCTGTAGATGGAATCCTCTTTGGGTTTCTTGTCTGCGTAACTGCACGGCTGAGATGCATCAGGACAACCCGCAGAAATTGTTTTGATGTGTCGTTTGGTTTGATTCTTTACAAAAACAACCCGAGACTGAAAAAAGGTCTGTATTTTTATTAAGGTTCATGACTTTATTCTTTTGCAATTACATGTTCTAGTCTTAATTTGAATTTGTCAGTAAAAAACACTCCATTTAGCTTCTGTTCCAACTTTAGCAACTCAGTTTCAGCAACTTTCAGCCAAGTCATTCAGCGCTCAGCCTCCATCCACACTGCACTTTCTGAGAAAAATCAACTTTTCGATTGTTCTGTTCATTTCTGATTCTCTCAAGAGTTCTACCATTTCCAGTATTTTCCTCCACCTGGCGTGTTTCATCCAGTCAGACACTTTACACCTCGTCGTGTTCAGATTTGTCACTTTGACTTCTACTATTCCACTACCTGAAGAGCGGCGCTGCTTCTGTGCGGCGGTGTCACTGCTCAGAGTTTGCAGCTCTGCATTATCCGATCCCTTAAATAGATGCGGTCTTTGTTGTGCAGATATCTGTGATGTCATCCGGTAGAAATGTCAGAATATCGGTGGTAGGCAGCAAGAAAAGAAAATCAAAATCTGAAACCCAAAGCGTACAGGCTGCTACAGTTACACAAATAAAAACCTCATGGATTGCTGAGGACGGAGAGGGCCGGCTGGCTAAAAGTCTAATTGAAGATCGTTCCTGACTCGACCTTGCCAAACTCATCAGCTCTGACTAATGAGGGCACCGGCTGTGATAAAGGACTGGGACAGAATTTGCCTCCTGAAGCAGTCAAACAATTAGCTCCTCCAGATATTCAACTCTTCAATTAGCCAGCAGTGGTGTGAAGCTCGAGTTTTTCTGCATCGAGCGAGAGGCGTGGTCAAAACAGTTTACAGATGACCAGAAACAAACTGTTAGATTTACTATTTGATTCTGTTGAAAAACTCTGTGGTTTGTAACCATGTTGGTGTAATGCAGCCTGTGACGTGAACACAATCCTCACCACAAAAGCTCTATTTTTACACGCCATCTCCATCACCACATCCTCAATGAAACCCATAAAGAAGATAAATGTTATCCCTTTGTGCTCCCACACATTCAGATGCAACATTAAAAAAAAGAAAGAAAAGAAAAACGTCCACTTGTTGCCACAGAGGTTCCAGAGGAGCAACGGGACCGTAGATCACTCAAGTTGTCGCTGCAAGCAAAAAAAGGATTGCATTTCCCTCTGGGCAGCAAGTAAAGAAACATTGATTTGTCCCGCTCAGCACAACTACCCAGACGTGCTCATCACGCTGAATTTAGACCGTGACAAACGAGGCCAAAGCAAATAAAGAAGAAAAAAACATTTGTTTTTTTTTTTTTACAGAGTGAAGAGCAGCTGCTGCAGCATTATGTGATCAGCTCTGCAGCTCACTTAATATTAAATCTATAAAGCAAAAAATAAAATCAGCACATTTTGTAAATTATTATTTTTACCTTAGAGCAAGGTCTGTCAATAAGTTTATGATTTGACGAACAAATGGCTCCATTCATGAGCTGTTTGAAATGGAAACATTTCATTTTTATGTTACACTATTTACATTCACACTTGCTAAGTGAAATATACGGCTAGCAGTGCTTTGTTTACATTGAATGTGTACCTGCATTTCAGAATAACGCACTATTATCGGAAAAACTACAGTTGTAAAGCCTTTCAAACTACATCCATTGATTCCTTCTCAACCTAAGACGATATTTATCTAAAACGCTGACGTGCATTCCATCCAGGAATGCTTTTTAATTTTCTTTCCTTAAAGGGCACCTATTACGCAAAATTCACTTTTTTCATGTTTATAATTTTACTTTTGGGTCTGCACTGCTTCTAGAAGCAGAAGCAGTCCAAACACCAAAAAATGTACCCAGCCATTGTTTGGCAATAATTACATGTATTTTTAGGTATCTGGAAGCAGTTTAGTTTCCAAACCACGTTATTGTGATGTCACAATAACAGTTACCTTGCAACCTAAACCAGAGTCCAGCTCCTCACAGTTAAACCCAAGGTGAAGCTCCGCCCACTTCTTCACAGGACAATAGTTGTGCTGTTTTTACAGCAGCCATGGAGAACAGAG
>JAUBOC010000181.1:22913864-22924182 GCA_032275365.1 Anablepsoides cearensis | reverse complement strand
CAAAATGGGTAAAATCATATGTACTATGCCAATTTTCTTAAGTATAAAGATGTTTTCTTTGACTTTTTGTATTTGAAGGATAGGCGTGTCACAGGTACTTTAAAGAAGTCTTTAAATATCACTATAAAGACTATAGCAATAGCTCGCACACAGTAGTACTTAATAAGGCAATTGAGGTTAGAATTGAGAATATTTTCTGAAGAAATTTAGATAAAAACCTTGCTTTTTTAAGAGAACTCATATTAGGGAGGTAAAAAAGCTATTCAAAATAAAGCCATCTCGTTTTTACAGTTAAGGCTCAGTATGAGCCGCCATACTTACACGTCTATTTGTGCCACATACTGCTTCATTTCCCTCAGCGCGAAATCCAGGCGGCTGTACAAGTAAACGTAGGCATCCTGCGTCTCCGTGTCTTCCTGTTTGAGCAGGAAACTCAGCCCGCCCTGCTGTCCGTCCAGCCCTCCCTCGCCTCCATCCAGAGTCTCCTCCCCGCTGCCGTCCGCCTCGTCCACCTCCAGGCCGGAGCAGCTCCAGGAAGGAGCCCCCATGCTGGTCACGCAGTGCTGAGTGTGGGACATGGGGTTGAGTTGTGCTGCGGGAGCAGAAGACCAACGTTAGACTTCCATCCATCTTGGACATGCAGATCTAACCCAGATGTTGGAAACATTGTTGTCTGGTCTCCATTTCCAGCTAATGAAAAACAACTTCTGATATGAAGCGCAATAACAGGATGCAAAACAGTTTTTTTTGGGTTAAAAGCCAAACTTTAGGTGCAAATACCAGACAAATCCTTTATATAGAATAAACTCTTATAAATGCAGAGCATAGACTCTAATAAAATATATGTTTCTGACAGTAAAACTAAGGATGGTTCATCTATATACAGTAGTTGGAGCCAGGTTGAGGCAGCAAACTAAAAACCAAAGCTCATCGTCTCAAAGTGACAACAGCTGGGCAGATGTCTGACAGGCAGCTGAAGCTTAGAGGAAAAAATGAAGACAAGGCATCTTGGAGAACAGCAAGCATCGCTAACAGTCTGTTTGTCTAGACAGCTGCGTTGCATTTTCATCCTTGATGAGCGGAGAAACAGCTCAGCAGTTCAACTCCAGTATTCTTAATTAACACCAAACTCTGTCATGACAAAGAGGGGCCGTAATGACAGAGACGGAGACAGATGTTTTCAATCCAAACAAACAGAATCTGCAAGCTCTTTATCCTCCCGTTGAATTATTCTTTGCTTTTATATCAAACCACTTTCTCTTCTATTTTGTTTTCCCAGCAGCAGCAGCAGCCAGAGTCAATTTCAGACTTCCTCCCCCAGCTTTGAAGCGACCTCTTCTGTGACATGATTCATTCATTTCTACTGTCAGTAAGCTGAGGATACTGTGAAATTAATGGAGTCTTAATAGGAAATCCCTCAATATGGGTTTGTGAGGGAAGCTGAGTTTAATGTTTTCTTCTCAATGACCCGGGAATTAAAAAGACATGGATGGCAAATGATAAAAATAATCACCTTTAGGTAGTTTAAGCCAGGGGTCTGCAACCTTTACGATCAAAAGAGCCATTTCTGCCACTTTGCTCACTAAAAACATGTGTCCAGAGCCAAGCTACGACTGTGATTACCTGTGCAAAACCTCACTGTGTATTCTAACTCTATATGTTCTATATGTACTGTAAATATAAATGCTCTGTATTTTCAACTATGTCCTGTTGTGTCTGTCTACTCTACAGCACTTTGGTTGTGCTTTATAAATAAAAGTGGTATGGTATGGTATTATCAACTGGTGGTCTATGGGCCTTTTTGAGGCCTTTTCGGGAATATTTACGGCCAGTAGAGGTGACATTAAAAAATAAAAAAATATATTGTAAATTTTATTATTTCTTATTATTTTTATACATCAGGACAAATAAAAAGCACAGATTCCTGTAAACAAGAAAAATACTGTATATAGTTTATTGCGAATTTCATAAAAATTTGTACAACTGAACTATTCAGGTATATGTTTTGTTATTATTATTATGTAGTCTTCATATTCTTTAAAGGTCCCGAGAAGAGAATGTGTTTGTCCATTACCTTGGTCTGGGTCCATGCCAAAGAAAGAGTTTTTGCGGCCAAAGCGGATGCTGAAAGTCCTGCCGGCTGACGTAGCGCTTTTGGGGTAGGAGACCTGCATTAAGTTGACGTGGCAGTTTGTGGGAACAAAGTCCATGCAGCCCAGTGGGTGAGGGCGGACCCCAGCCTGCCTGAAGGGGGGCCACACCTTGTCCCTCAGTTCTTGGGAAAACTGGGTAAAATAAAAAAAAAGACATCTTTAAGGGCCGGGTAAAGGTGGAGTAGACTTTGATTATTTTAACAAAAGACATTGATTATATTCCCAGAAAGCTGTAAGATATCAGGTTTTGGATCTGTTTAGAACTAAACTGAAGTATGTCTCCGTACCTGCTGATAGCTGCTGATCCGCCGTTTGATACTCTCCAGCTTGGTGTCGCAGATTTGTCTAAACTCGTACTGGGGCATGGTAACGACTCGGTCGCTCTGGGAGATGAGCTGGCTGCAATTATGTACAAAGAGGCTGTCGTCGCCAGAGAACGCCTCCAGGATCTGAAAAGATAAAAACCACCGATAAGGACGAATAAGAATTCGGGGGGAAAAGAAATAAAAAATTTAAACTTGATGTTTTCATTTCCAACCAGATTTGGAACAAACTATCTGATTGGACGTTCCGGCTGCTATAAATAGACTTTCTACCAGCAGCAACGCAAGACAACTGTGTTTTTACTTTAGATAAACATTTTGTAAAAAAATAAAATAAATGAAAACAAGGAGCCGGGCAAATATAACCCTTCTGCTTCTTTCAGATGTCTGCTGGTTTGAATGCTGAGAACACAGGAGACATGTTGCCCACTCATGTTTAGCAAATTATTATGTTTTACTATTTAGCTAACAAGTATACTGAGATATGCATACTGTAGTGAAGATTTATTATCTCATTTATGTACAAAGAAAGTAAGCAAACAATGTCAAATAAAAGCTTATAATTATTAATCTGCTGAGGACTTTACAAGAAATGAGACACATAAAACAAAACACAAGAAACAAACATTAAATGAAATAGATTAGCAGCCATGACTGTAAGATCATTTTGTTTTACTTGTCCTATTAGGTGAAACTGTGTATATAATTAGAGCAGTACTCATTAACATTAACAACCAGTTGTAATTTAAGAATCTGATGGGTGAGATTAGTCCTGTGGGTTTTAGGGTGGGGCACGGTTCACTGCGACTAGAGGCCAGTTTAATGTGGTTTCTGGAGATGCTACCCTGTAAACAAACCTTTTTTTTTTTTTTTTATTGCTTCATAACTACCTTAGCGGTCAGGCTGAAGCAGCCTTTGGGCTCCACAATCTTTTCCAAGACGTGGCTCTTGACTCCAGCGGTGCTCACGTATTCGTAGACCACGCCGTGCTCCAGGTGGACGTTGTCAACCGTCAGACTGACCAGAGGCAGATCATCGGAGAGGGAAAGTCTGCCGAGCCTGTGGTCTGCAGATCAATGTAACACTTGTGAAGCCGACACATTCTGCTGTAACCCTGATCACAGGCCATTTAACCAGTTTAAAGTTACATTTAAACATAAGGACGTGTAGAAAAGTGAAAACTAATGCATTAAACTGGCAAATAATCTGCAAACACAGCAGCTCTGGTTAAGTTTTTAATGTGACACTAAATTGTTCAGGTACTAGCTGCCACAAATAAACTCCATAATAAAAAATGCATGTATAATTGTATAATTCTGCATCATGTTGAACCTGTTCCGTTGGTGGTGGTGGTCTCCTCCTCGTGGTCCGATACGCTCTCAAATGAGTAAGAGCCCTCCTTCTTCTCGTCTTCACCTGTTGGTCTCTGGAGCTCCTCCACGTCCTCAAAAGCACGAAACACCCAGTGACACTGAGGGAGACGGAGATTATATCAGTTAGACTGATTATACCCTAGAATAAATTCACAGCAAAACAATTCAGCCATGATTGCAATTTTTAATTAAAACATAGTTAAATGCAAGATAAATAGTTGTTAAAAAAAGTGATAAGGCCGCACTATCAAAAACTAATAATAATAATAATGAGAAAATCATTAATTACATTTAGATTTTACAAGGTGATTACACTCCACACACAGATAGGAGGTAAAAATCTGAAGTATTTCTTTGTACAACGGAGAATTAGAGCCACTCAGAAGGACATAAAATTGAGGAGAAGTTAATTTTTTTGCTTTGAGACTGAAGTGTTTTTTGTTATTGACAGAAAAAACAAGTCACAATGTTGAGAAAACAAAGTTGCCTTTTATGACCAAACTGGAGGAAGTAAATTCCAGAATGGTCCTGAACTCAACTGTGTTTGTTCTGTTTTTTATTATTATTATTATTATTATTATTATTATTATTATTATTATTATTATTATTATTTTAAATCCAAGGGTTACAAGTGGACTTTTACTGGGTTAACTACAAATTATTATATTTGAACCAGCACTGAGATGCAGTTTGTTACTCTGGCTGCAGCAAAACTCTCTCTGTGCTGCAGCAGGAATAATGAACCTGACCTCAGATTGGTTCAAATATGTTATTTTTTTACTTAAACAAGCAAAAGGACATCATAACCCTTAAGTACAAAATTAACTGCATAGCAGTAGCATATCTGACCCCCAAACATACGCAAAGCACCAGTGCACCAGAACTCAGAAGTCATCAGAACAGACGGATAGCCCTTCATCAGAGCTAAATAACAAAAAAATAATAATCTGAAGCTCCTATGTTAATAGTTTTTGAGTTATATGCATTTTTGTATGTCCAGACACCCCCTTTTCAGATAGAGCCCCCTCCTCAAATATGGGGTCTATCATAAAATCATTGGCGGGCTCAGTGCAGGTCGGACACATCTACATTCCTGCCAAATTCCTCGTTGATCGGTGCAGCCGTTTCCTTGCTAGTTTGACCAAAAATCTTGAAAATAACAAAATAACAAAAAATAAAAACAATACGGAAACAATATGACCCCTGCTTCGTGTGCTGGGGTCATAAAATAGAACAATTACAGTTCAGGAGAAACTGTGACTTTTGTCTGTTAATAATGACATTTTCATCTCAAAACTTAAAAAAAAAATAATAATAAATTTATCCGTAATTTTTTTTGAGGAGGCCTTAATACTAATGCTTATAATTCTGCATTTGACAGGGCAGCAAAAACTGACCGGACCTACTTAAACTTGACTAATGCAGATAATCACATCCTGGTCGTTTATCTTGCTGCTAAAAGAGTCCGCAAAGATTTACTGAAATCAGGCCAGCGTGAGGCCGCTCAGCTGAGCCTGTTCAGTAGGCTGGAGCAAAAAGTAGGCAAGGCTGAATGAAACAGAACAAACACTGTGTTTTACACAGTACAGAAGACTCCCGGCCCTGTCTGCAGCCTTGTGAAATACTGCCGGGAGACACAAAGTGCTGCTACAGGAATGTCAAAACAAGCAGAGAGGAGCTTGAAGTTTTGATGCCGGCCATGCGGTATAAAGTATATAAAAAAAAAAGTCCAATCATGAGTCAGAGCTCAAGAATCTGCATCAAACATTCCTCGTAATAAAAATAGATGAAAAGTTGATGAAAAAGACAAGTTGTTTAATTTGTGCTTTTATTTTTCCATCCAGGCAGGATTGTTTTTTTAAGCTAAAAAAGATTAAATCACACCGCTAGTTGGTTTAAAAGACCGTTAAAACATGTGGAGCAAAAAGAAGAGATTAAATTTTAGCTTTTATTTTCCACTATTGAAAACACTAATGCTGTTTTTGGTAAGATTTCAAAAATGCGAGGGTTATTAGGGCTCTCTCAGACTCCTTTCTAAAGCTGAACGATCTTATAACGTTACTTACAAGACTACAATAAGATATTATGGTGCCATTGTGTGGCATTAATTATCTGGTAGAAAGAGCAAAGCATTTAGAGCTTCCTTAAGAGGCATAACAACACATTTAAAGACTGTAAAAACCTCTCTGAACACAACGCATCGACTGTGATGTTGGAAAATTACTTTACAGAGTGTGTTTTTAAGGATTCTTCCAATGAAAGGCAGACTTGTGCGATAAAACCTGCTCCTCACAAGAAGGGATAAAGTGTTCTCGTTTCCTCTCACCGCTTGAGGAGCCTCCTGGTGCGTGTGGTGGGCGCTGAAGTGCTCCAGGACCTCCTGGAAATCACTGCGGTTCACATTGTTGCCGTTGACTTTCAGAACAACCTGGCCCGGCTGAAGACCGGCCCCGGCCGCCTCCCAGCCTGCGGAGGGTCGAAACAGCTCAGGTGAAAAGACATTTTCACAGGTAATAAATAGAATTAAAATATCCGGTGAAGACCTATGATTTCTACAATGGAGTATTAGGGCCACACAAGATTTCTTTTATTATTATTACAAGAATAAAGTCGTGATTTTATGAGAATAAAGTCATAATATTAAGAGATTAAAGTAAAAATTTTATGAGAATAAAGTCATAATATTAAGAGATTAAAGTGAAAATTTTATGAGAATAAAGTCATAATATTACAAGATTAAAGTCATAATATCACGAGATTAATGTCGTAATATTAGGAGGAAAAAAGTCATAATCTTACATGACGTGTCCATTTTCCTTTCCTCATTTCCTCCTTATTTTTCCTCAGACCTGCTGTGTACATCCATATGTCTGTTTATATAAAGTAGTCCAAGATGACTTGGGTCACTGTTAGATTAACAGGCTTTCATCCAAATTAGCTACGTGACGACTAATATTATGACTTTATTCTCACATTATTATGATTTTATGTTTATATGACTTCAATGTTGTAATTTTATGACTTTATTCTTGTAATTTAAAAAAATAAATGTATATCGCCAACGCTTTTCATGTCAGAGTTTTAAACTATGATCAAGGAAAACGCTTTATTAAAACTATGAAAATATCATTATGTAAAATACTCTATCATGGGATAAAAGGACTCTCAGCTACTACCATAGCAAACTTTAGCAAAATAAATATTTATTTATTCACTGATTTATGATGAATAATAATAAATAATAATTAATATGGAAGCAGGAAGGAAAAAAAAAGAAAAGGAAAAAATAATTTAATTTAATTCAACTTTGGATTTAATGCATCACAGCCACACGCATTAAGATTTAATATGCAGATATTTTAACTCTGTGCAGCTGCACAATATCAATGTCCATTTCCCGAACTTGTGGCGACACATACTTTTCCGGTAACCAGATATTTCAAAATAAAAGTCTGATTTAATTTAGTTCATATAAAACAAACGTTTGCGAGGGAATGCAAAGATATTGCTTAGGAACGTAAGGGAACGCAAAAGAAAATCCCCTCATGTCCCCTCGCAGGCTCCGTACAAGTAAAAAAAAAACATTTTAAACAAAACTAGCCTTTAGCATTCTGCATTCTCTTAAACATACAAATTGATCCAGCATTTTTAGCATCAAGCTCAATTACTCCACTCACAGTATTATTCTTTGCATTAAAGCCCTCCGCTCCTTTAAACTGATTTGAAGCCTAGATTTTACATAAATCTCCATTCCCTTAAGAATATAGTAATGATCTCTAAGAAAATGTAATTGAATATAAGTTTGACTAATTTGTAGCCATAAATGAGCCACTTTCTGAGTTTCAATATTTGTGGTTTGTGTCACATTTTGCTAGCAGACAAACAGGGTTGATTGTAACAGATAATGTCAAAGTTTTAGACCAGGACACAATATGTGTTACTCAAAATACATCCATGTGTTACATAATGACTCTCAGTTACTACCATAAAATGTTTAAATTTATCTGAAAAACCAACCAGAGTTTTGGCCATTTTTGTGTTTTTTTTTATTAAGTACACACACGGACAAAAACATGATCATCCTTTCGCCTTTGGAGTCCGACAATAATTTACATATCTGCACAAAAGTGTGATTGTGTTTATTTGAGCAGAGCAGTAATTCGCAGCGTTCGGTGTCATAACTTGCCGTCTGAAGGTTCAAATTGCTTTACAGCCTGAAAAGCTCAATCAACACCTCCATCATCTTCCTGCCCAGACTAAAAATACTCGCCGTGGCATCACTTCCACGCAGGGCGCCAGCGCTTACACAGCTCTGGGGCCACTGGACTAATGTTTCACCAGCACAGAAAAATTAGACTCTTTGCTTTGAACTTAGGAGGAAAAACCGCACCTTACACACCAAATGAGAGCCAGAGCTGACGTAATAAATTACAAAAAGCAAAAAGAGAGAAACTGAGAAGCAGAGAAGTGAACGAGAGGGAGAAACCAGAATACAGAAAAGTAAAACCTAGATAACACATTCCTTCACTGCTCTTTTCAGTGACTCCTCTTTTTAACACGTTCGTTCTTCTGCCTCCGTCTCGTCTGCACAGAACCTCATCCATTATTTATCTTGTCAAACACGCAAATCTCTTTATTCTATTTAAAGTCTTAGAATTAAAAAAACATCTGGTAAGGAGTAGAATAAAGTAAATTATCTGATGCATTTGCTGTTTTGTTTTTCCTACCCTTCCAGCTCTGATCAGAGAGCACACATGCAGCTTGTAAAGATTAATATAAAAGATTGTTCTGAAGTTTTTCTGTCAGGCGTTTGAACCCTGACTGCAAAGCGTCTGGCCAACAGGTGGCCATAAAACCCCAATAAGAGAATTTAACAGGTGCTGAGAAGTTAGAATTGCTTCATCTCAGGATTTTGGTGGATATTTATGCAACATATTTTCTCTAAAATTGATGAGGAACTAAATCTATTTATGGAAGCTTAATACACTAAACACATATGGAAGGATACATAAAAAAAACAAGTGCAACTTCTTTGAAGGCATAATATATGAAATTAGTCATCGGTTGATGGAATAAATAAAAGACATTTGGATATTTTTTCTCAATAGAATGCATTAATTCCAAGTAAATAATGACGCTGAATGTTTCAGTTCCTTTTTCTGTTTCAATAGAAACTCTTAGTTTAAGTAGAATTTTTTTATGCATTTATTCTAATTTATGTTACAAAACAATGTTGATAATTATTTGACTAATACTCTTATTTTATTTTTACAATAAAATGTCCTTGAATCCTTGAAAAGGAAAGTATCTCTCTTTCCCACCACCAAAGGACGTTTTTGCTGATGTTTGTTTGTCAGCAATTTTTCTCAAGAACCATTGGAAGGATTTTCCTGAAACTCTAACCTATAAGTGAATAAGCTCAACAAAAATAGCTCCATCCTAGTTAATTTTACAGATAATGAGTTTAAATCTGTGTGCTAGTAGCTTAGCATCCTTAAAAACACATATTCTGAGCTCTGCACAGTTCATTTAAATGCCTACAAAATCATTTTAGTCAAATCTCTGGCAGGAAAGACAGTGGGCAATATTTTTGTCATAAATTCATATCCTAAGAATCCTCAAAAGATTCAGCCCCTAATAGGAGGTAAACTGTTGTTTCTCTCACCTTTCCTGACTGCGTGGACATGAGGAGGCGCCGATCCCAACAGTCTGAAGGAGAGGCCGTCGGGGTTGTCGGGGATCTTTATGATCCTGGAGGCAGAAAGACACGTCAGAGCGGCCTCTTGCTTCATGTTTACCGTTATCTGTTTGCTGGACGGATGGCGCGCGCTGCCTCACTCCTTGGCTTTGGTGGCGACCAGCAGCCGCAGCGAGCGTCGCATGCAGAAAGCCTGGTTGATCATGGCGTCCACCTCTGAGAAGGGCCTGAGGAACAGCAGGTCCTCGTTGATGGTGTAGATCTTTCTGCCCACCTGCAGGCCCGCCATCTGCAAGGACAGACGGGAGACAGAATGCTCTTATTTACAGGGTTGAAGCTTTTTTTTATTTTTTATTTTTTTTTAAGCGTTGCAGATACGAACGCTTGGTTCACAAATTGCCAGCCTTGTACTAAAGTGACACCACAAACAAAGTGCTCTGTTTGGTTTAGATGATATATGATTCAAGGTTTTTTTTTTTCCTGACAAGTGTGGATTACCCAGAATGAAGTCACTGTTGTGCCTCCAAGGAGGAGAGAGGAAACAAACAGAGCATGAGACACAAAGTCAGAATGTTCTTACATTAAAAAAAACTGCAGCTTGCTCAGTTTTGTCAAGTATTTTCCAGCATTCACTGCAAAAACTGTCTTTCTAACCAAGTTTTCAAATCATATATCCAGCCAAAAAGTCTTTTTTATCTTGTTTTGAGACTGATTTACTAAACAAGAACTGATTGTGTAAGAATATTAATCTTGTTTTCACAATGTGTAAGT
>JAUBOC010000181.1:22895899-22907143 GCA_032275365.1 Anablepsoides cearensis | reverse complement strand
TCAGGTGCGACATATCTATGACTTTTTTCTCCTCATGACGCATTTTTGGACTGTTGCGACATATACTCCGAAGCGACATATAGTCCGGAAAATACGGTACTTTTTTCTACTTTTTTGACATTTTTATACCGCTTTCACCATCTGGGTGCCAATTTCAACTTGCGTCTGCTCCCTTTAGCTTGTTTTTAAGCTAATGTTAGCTTTTTCCGCTCTTCAGCTATCTTTCTGCTCCTTTCATTTCTGCTAAGTTAAACGTTTTTATGCTTCTTTCAGCTTTTCAAACTAAACTTGCATTAACTGTTTTGCTATTAAACATTTTCAGTCCATTTCAGCAGCTTCCAGCTAAAGTTTTCAGCAATAAGCAGTCATACTAGCATTCTCACAGGAAATTAATGTCTCTAGTTGCTAGTTAGATGGCACAAGAATCAGCACACGTGTATATTTAAACCATTTGAACAGTTGAGTGATGGGCGGGAGCTTGACAACAAACAATACAAGTTACACAGCTTCTTTCTAACACCAAACTTCCCAGTGAGTCTTAAGAGATCTCCGCTGGCACACTGTGATGGAGGTGGAGTTGTATTACATTTGGCAGCAGCTGGAGTAGACTTAAACAATAAGTGTCATTGAACAACAGACGGGGGGCCCCCCCTCCATCGCAGAGCCTCCTGGTCCAGCTGTCGGAGCTCGTCTTAAGCTGCCCCTCGTCTTCCTGCGCTCACTGGCACAAGATAAAACAGTAACACTTTGTTTGACCTGTGCGGTTTCCCTAAATTTGACTAAAAACAGCGATAAGTCACAACACCACCACCTGGCAGTTGTTGAACAATGAAAGTGCATTAGGGGAGGGGGATATATGACAGGAGACATGTCATATACAGGGAAAATAAATTGAACACATAGCTACTTAAAAAGTCACGACACCTGGAGAAAAAAGTGGGAAGGTATCAAGATGTACTGCATTAAAAACTCAAGTTACTGCAATCTACGTAAGAGCTGAGAGTTTAAAGAAAAGTAAAGTCATAGAAAGTAAAGTATATGACTGAATATGTAATGAAGGAGGAGTGAATTGAGAAGCTGTGATCTGTGACTGATCTGGCATCTGTTTGCCTCAGGTCGATTTCCACCGGGTTGAAACTCAACACCAAAAGCTGCAGCACACTCCTTCAGACTCATTTGTACTCTGAACCCCTTTAATCAAGACACAAATACTGATACAACCAAGCCTGGATCAAATTTCAAACTCACAAAAGCAATAAATACTCATTTCACTAATACTACAATTAGTATTAAGAGTTATTCTGCAGCTTAACTGCAGTCATACTTTTTGCATGTAGTCAAATAATCTTTAAATATAATCTTTCAGGATCAAGTTTGGATTTTTAACCATTAACGGACCACAAATCTGGCCTCAGCCTTTCACACTGTCCACAGCATGGAACAGAATAAAGACAGATGGCAGGTGTGGAACAGGTGCAAACTTATTCTGAGGTAAAAGATGAAAAGTGAAAAGATGAAAGGAAAACAAATGAAGGAGAAACAAGAATATCCATTTCCATTACTAAATCTTAAAAATGTGCAATTAGTGGTAAGGCTCCTATTTACAATTAACTAATTAAGTGTAGCTTTTAGTGGACTACTATAGAATTTTGTGCAATTCCACAACAATTAGGAATGCTAATTACTATTGCTATTAAAATAAAGAAAAATTCATGCTGCATCTTTCTTAAAATGCAAATTATATACCAAAATATACAGCTCAGTCATGCAATAAGTCAAAATTGACAACGAATGGCACAAATAAAAACAATTGTGATTAAAGGGAATTTAGCGAAACAGATAAGAAAACCCAGGTCTCTTTGGACCTCTATGGCGCCAGCATACATTACAGTAAAAACCATTCAAATCTTAAAACAGGTCACAAAAAGTTTGCTCTTTGCATATCTGAACTGACATTTTGATATCTTTTATAGTTTTTATGCAAATGCAATTTACGTTTTAGGTTTCTTTGTTAAGGTTTTTTTTTTGGACAGTTGATGTCAGAGAAAGAAAACAAACTGTTTCTTCTCCTACAATCTTTTTAGTACATATACATCAAAATGTGGGCAATTCTGTCTTCTTCTACTTCTTCTGTGGATTCATCTTCCAGTTTAAGTTCCAGTTCTTCAGTTTGGAAAATTTGTCAGATGTGACATATTGGTTTTGCACAGCGACTGTTTGTTTGAGGCTTAATTTTTTAGTCGTTTTTTGCTGCACAGATGGTTTTTAATATGAAAACATGAAGTGTTGCAGCCACCTTCCACAACATGAGTAAAGACTTCAAAAAAAAAATGTAACGAAACCAAAAGCCTCTACCATATAAACAAGGGCAACCAATTGTTTTTTTCAGGTTCATGCCTATAAGACACAAACACTTAAACCAGGTCAGCAGTCATGAACACTGCATACCATGCGCATGCTTTGCTAACTTTTTTATTTTATTAATGAAAAGAGATCAATCAGGAGAAAAGTGCTAAACTGAAAAGACAGGTTAACTCCCGGAAATACAGTCTCAACAGATAGTAATAAAAGAATAAAAAAATATTTATTTATTTTTTGCAATGTAGTAAATAAATGGAGTAAATAAAAATTCCCAGGGTGTTGGGAAGCAGGCGGTTATAAAGATGTGCAACATAAATATTTAATGACACCAGCAAGTTTTCTTCTAAAACCTCTTTGATGTTGAAATGGCCTTCTAAGTGAGAATAAAACATAAAGAGAGGGAAAAACTTTTTTTTATATATATAAAAAGTGCCCTTTACAAATGATTACTTACTTTCTCTTTGCTCTCGTTCCCTCAGGATAGCATCCAGCCACTTTTGCTTGTCCTCTGCATTTTTGGCCATGCACACAAACCACTTGTTCTTCGCCGTGTTGTGGATCTTCCAGCCGTTAGTCACCGTGTAGTTGTTGCTGTGATAGTCAGCTGAAAAGCAAAATAATAAATATAAGAAAAAAGGAAGGCCAACATTAAAAAAAAAAATCTCTAGGATGCATTATAGTTGCTTTTAGGCTTTGCTAATAAAAACAATTTCAAGCCATCTTGCATCTAAAACTCATGTTAGAAAAGCTTTTTTGATCATCAAGAACTCTAAAAACAAATTAGCTTTCATCTACAGTAGCTTAGCTTTCTGTCTTGTTTTGCTTTTTATTGAAGGCATGAACCAAACATACATTTATAACAATAAACAGCTAGTATTCCTTTAACAAGTACACTTTAATGGCTGCCTTTTATGCCTGATATTTAACTAAATTGTCATATAACATAAAAGGAAGAGAGTTCTGGCTCTCATATGATATTAGATCTTATGAAACATGACAGCGCTCAGACTACTTGTTAACGACAACCAACAGCTACTACCACACCAAATTTACAACCATTTTTCACGATGGATAATAATTGATTAAATGTTGTGGCTATCTAAAACTTCAAAGCTTAATTAGTTGCACATCAAACAATTACTTCAAAGAGTTATTATTATTATAACTGGCGCTCTAGTTATCGTTTTTAGTCTTCAGCAGGCAGCGATTATGAAAACTGACTACAGGTTTAAGTAAAGGAAACCATGTAATCAAATCATGCTTGTCAAGATGTTAACATTAAAGACATCTCTGAGGAGAGTTTAAAATCCCACGGATGGATTCAAACGTCAATTAAACAGACCATCAGGGCGCAACAAAAAAGCAATAAAAAGGACCATTCTTTCAGCGACTCGTCAAATTCTCTCCTCGTACCCCGTTCTAATCCCATCATCCATTTAGCTGCAGGTGAGCGGCCTCTGAATAATGAATGGCCCCTGGTAATGGGGTGCATTAGTCTCGTGCTCAAAGGTCATATAAATAGATTCGATACTTTTGGTCCCGCTGAGAGCCGCTTCTGCTTTTCTGAGAAAGAATGAAACTGCATAGAGACGGACACAGAGCAAGTGTTCAGTTTGATTTTTAGCCCCGGTGGCACCCGGTCAGGCAGCATTACAGCTGGACCATTCAAACTGGGTGTCAATTAAGTCTATTTATTTTATTATTACTGCAAGATACACAAAAGCATAAAATACTCAGTAAAGTGTGCTGATTTGATAAAAAAACAGACTAAATTACCGATAAATTAAGATTAAACAGACAATATTAAAGTATCCGTGACATCCTAATCAAAGAAAACATCTTTATGTTTAAGAAACTTGGCATAATGCACACAATTTTACCCATTTTGTCACATAAATGGCATATTTTCTTTTGAACTTGGTGCAGTTAAAGTGAAACAGGAAGTGACATCAAAGGGGAACTCTTAAAGAGGTTTTTGTTTATTGAAACAATCTTATTTGAACTCTGACTTTTTTTCATCTCGCTCTGAAACGGACTCAAAATAAACTAAAGAAACATCAGAATCTTCCTAACAGCAGTTGAAGCAACGCACTGTTCATATTCAGACATTTCCCCTTTGACATCACTTCCTGTTACTTCACATGTGAATATCTCAACAAATGTTCATCTCAGCAACATGAAATTTATATTGCAATATGTTATTAATGTTATCTTTCCAAAAATGTATTCATTTTTATTACAAATATTTGATGTCACGGGCACTTTAAAACTTTAACGTAACAAAAAACGTAAGATTTTAAACTGACAGTCAATTAGAACAAAGCAATAATGCAATTATTTAGGGTAAGTGTGTGTTTGCGTGTGTCTCAGTCAGTACCACAGTCACATTTGCAAGCACTAAAATCCTAAAATAATCTGTTCACTGTTCTTAGAAAGAAATCTGAATCAGTAGGTCAGAGCTTTACAGAGATCACACTCTGCATGTTTTTTCTTTTTAAACAAACACACCCTTGTTCTACAACGTTCACATTTAGTGATCAGATCATCTCTGCTCTAAAAATGAGACCCCTCATTTCTGCAAATGAGGCTTGTTTTTCTTTGTGGTTTCCCTCTCAGCAGCTTAAATGTGACAACCAGAAGCCAACCCAAGTCATGTGAGCTGCAGAAATAATCTGCCAGCATAAAGAAGAGAGAAAAAGAAAAGAGGAAACATGTGAGAGAGAGAGAGAGAAACAACGTGCACTGAGCCCAGCGAAGCCTCACAGCAAACCACAAAAACAAAACAGAGCCGAGCGAAGACCGTATCAGCATCTGTCCACAGAAGACTTGATGATCTTTGACCCAACCTCAACCAGAGCACATCCAGCTTATTGTCTAGTCTCAGGCTGCTTCTGCACTTCAGATTTTTATCCGTTACTGAACAGGCGATATCGAACAGCCCATGACATCGCAAGCTACATCCTGTTAGAAAATAGGTGCAAATATGACACTCCACCCAAACTGTCAACAACTACCTGATTCAAATCCAACTAACGGCACCGTTTTCACACGTACCAGCGGTCGAAGCAGGTAGTTGTGAACAGTTAGGGTGGAGATTAAACAAGTGTGCACTGCATGAAAATCGCCTGCAGTCATTATTGCCTTCCACCAAAGGTGAAAATTATTCATGATTTTGACAGACCGTAGAGTCAGCAAAACGTCTCATGAATTTTAACGAAAGCCTCAGATCAATACAGACACGACTGATTACATTTTGGAATCAACACCATTCAAAATTATATCTAATCAACCTTAAAGGAGACATGATGCTTTTAAATCCTTGAGTTGGGGTCTATACAAAGTGGATCTGCAATGCTTTGGTCCGAATTCCTTCTTATTGTAATTGCACAAGCCCCGCCCCTTTTCTGAGGTGTGTATCAGATCAACTCGATTTAAAGCTGTTTCTTTGAATGCAAACAAAGCGCTTCAACCCCCCTTCAGCTTTTAGATTGGTTCGTTGACTAAATAAGACCACTAAATTGTAGTTGGTAAGACCATAAATATATGTCTGTTCCGTCACAAATTCTGTGACATTATAGCTCAGAAAACATAATAGAAAATAGAGAAACTAAAAATATGTCCCAAACAAAATATAAAGATATCTTTGCAGCACTGGGAGAGACTAAATTCAAATTTTCTTCTCCCCTAGAGACTCCAAGTACACAACAAAATGCATTTAAAGGCTAAAAGAGTGTTTTTTTGCATAATGTGTCCCCTTTAGAGAACACAAAAATGAATATACCTCAGTAAATTCTACAAACATTGAGCTAAAGATGTTGTAGCTGAGAGTCATCTAAAACACAGACTTCATATTGTAATATCAACTGAAATTTGACATAATGTTAAATGTTTAACCAAAATGGCTATAATCGCAATATAAAATTAAAGTTTAGCATGAAAGCTAACATGCATTATTCGTAAATAACCAAGTAATCATAGTAGATCCATAGCTTGATCAGAAAAAAACAGAACCTTAGGGGTTTGTTTAGATAAATCCCGGCAAGAAACCAGCATGCATGAACACATGCAGTATATATGCATGTATGTATACACAGTCTCAAGTCAGTAATACGCTGCTGAGCAAACACAAACCTGTTCCATCTTCCACATTTTCCACCTCCATCACCTCGGTGTTGATTCGGCCTCTGAACACATAGAGGGGCCCGTTGATAGACTTGGCCCTCTTGCTGGACTTCTTTCCAGAAACCCTTGGAAAGAACACAACTCTGCGGTTAAGCTGAGGAGCGAAAAACATCCGTTGATGCCAGTGCCACACGGTAAAAACAAACAACTCATCTCTGTAACACACACACACACACACACACACACTCACACTCATACAGACGCAGGTATGTGAGCAGGTATGCAAGTGTTTCTTTTTGGCACGGATCCCCATAATGAGTCAATATTAACAGGAATGTAACGGTCTGCACTGATTTTTTTCCATGTCTGGACTTTTTCAATTGGTTGGCCATAAGGAAAAAAATATATATTTTTTTGGTTTTCTCATATACGACACACAGCTAATGTGCAGTTTTTTTTTCTTACCTGGACTTCCTTTTACAATAAACTAAAAGGTTGTCGAAGAGAAAGAAGACACGTTCCTGGATGTTGCCTGCTGAGATTTTGAGAAGATTTCCATGAAGAAGCAATTCTGTGCAGATATCCGTCAGGTTGGTTCCCTAAGAAAATAAATAAATAAATAAAAAAATTATAGGAATGAAATGCCATAGTCTTCACCATCATGTGCTGCAGCCACAGTTTATTTTATCTGAGCTGAGCACTGTCATCTGGAGTTGCAAAGAAAACATCGTTGTCTGTATAAAAACTTAAAGAGTTCACAACCCGACTGAAACAATACGAACAGTCAACTTTGACACGGAGAGCAACTTGTTTTCATTCTTTTGTAAATGATAGGAAAGGCTGAACAAAACTGACCCCACCTAAACCAATCTTATATTTTGTGTTTGAGCAAAACCTCCATAATAAATCTGTCAGAATAGCTAGCTTCTCGTAAAAAAAAAAAAATGACTACAAAATATGGGTTCGTGCAAACTGAGTAAAACAACTGAGATTGAATTTGCACCATAACTGTTACTTTAGGATATAATAATGTGAGTTTTACACTGGGTTCTCTTCCCAGAGCGTACATGTGTCTAGACAAATAAATATAAGCCCTTTAAAAAGAAAGAAGAAAAAAAAAAAAAAGAGAGTGTTGACGTGGTGCAAACTTAGTGGAAATGTTTAATTCCAACCCAAAACCTACAAACACAAATAAATTTGTTGGTACCCTTCCACAATAATAAAAAAAATATTACTAACGTGGCTCGCCAAAAATCTCCAGTTTGGACTCATTAAGTTCCAGAAATCTGGACGCTTGTCAACAGACATTTTGGTAAATTTCTGTTTTTTTTTTGTGTGCGTGTTTCAGTCAACAGTGGAGCCCTACAGGGTCTTCATCCTTGAAGCTCATTATTATTCCAGATGCAACAAATGGTGCAATCAGTGACGGAACTTGACCTTTGGGTTCGGCCTGGATGGTTTTAAATGGCTTCCTTGGCTCTTTTTTTAAAACCATCTGCACTGTCTAATTAACCTGGGGTTGCATTTCCTCTTGCGTACACATCCTGGGAGGATGGATTTTTCTTTTTTAGAGGCTTTAAAAAAATGAATAAACTGCCTTCCACCTACATTATTTAAAATGATGCACATTGTTACTTTGCAGCCAATCACCTTCACAGGAAGTGATGAGATCGCACATAAACATTTGTTTTGGCAACAGTCGAATAAAACCACAACCTGTTGACAAACTATCTTTATGAAGGAGGAGAAAGGTGACTTGCTGTCAGTGGGAGTGACAGCTGTGGTCCAGTTTAACACATAACTATTGCATTTACTTAAACAAATGAAACTCGTCCATATATATTAGGATTTAGATCATTTTAAATTAACAAATGTCATAAAATTACATTTATGGGTCAGTTACCATCAACCTTATCTGTTATTGGTGTAAAATATATCATGTCTAATTAGTGGTTGAACTTCAAAACCGACTGCAATCATTATTTAGGCAATTATTTGATCATTATCAGAGGTTTTTTGTTGAGAACGGAAATGAATTTCACAGATAAAACCCTTCATTAGCATGTAGCCCAAATTGTGCCTTTACCGTATCAGACTCCAAACAAAGACATTTGTGTGGATTTAATTTAAAGTGATTAAGAGCGGGCAAGAGAAAATACACGGCTCGCTAAAGGCTGTTAAAACAGCGCCGCCAATAAATGAGATAATAAAGGCGAAGGACGACTCATTACTCATCGTTAAATGGATCATTCCTCCCCAAATCATCCGGAACTAAACACATCCATGTGTGGGCTTAAGACCACCTCCCCCTGTTTGACTTGAAGTGTACCCATCAACCCCCCACCGCGTCCTCACAGATCAGATTCAGACTGGTTTCTGACATGGGTCCTCCAGAGACCCCTGATAGGATCCATCCTTCACGTCCACCTTGACAAAAAAAAAAAAAAAGTTCTCCAATTATTCTGGGTTTTTTTTTCTTTAAGGTGAATGCTCGGTGGGATGGGGGAGGGGTTCACATGTCAGACAATCAATTCAACCTCAAGGCAGCTGCACTAAGCTGAGGCAGCAGTGAAAAGGCTTGAGCCTGCACTCATATAATGCAGGATGTGTCTGCAGACGCACCTTATGGTCACTTAATGGACGAGCAGAAAGCCAAGGAATATGGATGTGTGAGTTCATGCACGGTGTATTACAAGCACAAATAATGTGTTTGGGTTTGATTCTGCAGCAGCGGCGGTCTGCTCCATTTAGAGCTGAAGGTGATTAGCCCTGGAGAGGAAAAAACGAGCGAGACTAATGCTGTTAGGCTGAAGGCTCAATGTGGAGAGGTTGATGGGTCAGGGTAAAGTGCCTTTGTAGGGTTCTGCTTTATTTTTGTAAAAAGAAAAAAAAAAGTAATAATAATTTTACAGAAAATAAACCCGGCAACAATTTATTGCAAAGTAGCACCACTATGATCAGGATCAGTTGTTTTGACTAAGAGAATTTCAGTTTGCTCAGTTATGCAAGTAAAAACATGAACACTAATCTTGTGGTAAAGCTACTTGCTGCTTTAAATACATCGAGTATTAATCGTGCGATTTAGATTTGAGATTTTAGCTTTTAGCTACGGATTAGTTCACTTTAGCTTCTGTTCTGCTTGTTTTAAATTCAACATGTCAACAGTCACTCAGCACTTACACTGCATTTTTGCTCAAAATGTGATTTTTTTCAGTTGCTCTACTGATCACTAATCACAACGAATTGATTTGGGTTTTAAAACCATAAAATGTTTTATTAAAATGGACAATTTCATATTTATTCAAAGTAGAAGCCAAAACAAGTTAGACTTTTACACACTTGCACCATGTAGTTGCAGCCTCTTGGCCAGGTCATCTTTGTAAATAAGAAGTGGTTCTCAAACAGTTTACCTTAAAGTTAAATAAAAAAGGTTAAAAAAAAAAGTTGATTGAAACATGAACTAAGCAATATATATTAACATAATTCATTTATTACTTGTTCAAAATAAGAGTAGAAATACTCATACATAAATCAAGAAATGTCAGCGTATCCAATTTAAACAACCATTTGCTGATTTTATTGTCTTGAAGGTTAATTATCAGAACTAAATGGTGACTTTTTGCAAAATGAAATGGAGGCAGGAGTCCAGTTTTGGTCCCAGTGGGACCAAAACTGTGCTCCGGATTTTTAATTTTACTCTCAATTCCTATGAAAAGTCCCAGCTTATATCACTCTAAACATGTGAGACTTGAGCTCTGCTTCTTAGGTCTCTGTTAATTGGGCAGTCAGCCTGTTGGTGTGTCCCCCTTAGCACCCTGTGTGGGTGGATGGTCCTGTTGGTGCCCACTAAGACAAGGACTCTGTTGTGGTGGGTAAGGGGAGGCGTGAAAAATGCACTGAACCCTTCAATGGCTCCCAAGCCTCGTCTGTGGCTCCTGTATTCAAAGCAACGCAGCTAAAGTGTGTAGCTGTTCAGATAGGTGGGAATAGTGGTGGTGGAGATCATTTGGCTTGATTTGATAAACATTTATTTTAAATGTAAAATAAAGTCTGTATTAATTCTGTAGGCTGTTTAGCTTTTATAATTTTTAAAAATATACAAATATATTTTTTAAATATATTGTCACACGGACCATATTTTTATACCTTTTATATCTTATTTTATTATTTTATTGTCATCGTAAAGCATACCGGGTAAATGATGATGTAGGTCATCAGTGCGAAGCAGTGAGCTTTATCCACTCTGAAGGTTAATCTTGGACAATATCTGACGATCGTCTCTTTTAAATGAAACAAGAGAGCGTTGACAGAGCAGAGAATGTAGAAATGTAGAAATGACTTCGTTTGCAACTGAAAATGTGGATGGAGGACAATAGAGCTGCTTCATGGAAGAAAAATCTCAATTTAGCCTGTTAGCGCAGACGCTATATCATCATATATAGCACCAAGCTAGTTTGTGCTATAGGTGCTAGCTAACAAGCTAAGCTGAGGTCCTCTGTCCACATTTTCAGCTGCAGGCTGAGTCATTTCTATATTCTCCTCTCTGTCATGTGGATGGAGGACCTCAGTTCAGCTTGTTAGCTTTCATGTTAGCACAGAGCTAATACATATAGATGGCGATATAGCATTGGCACTATTGCTGGGTTGCAGTCATGTGACCCGGATGATGCAAGAAAGTCAGATGGGGGGGCAGGAAGTGATTTGCTCCCATTCAAAACACAGTGAAATAGATCACAGCGAGCACACTAATGCCCTAAATGT
>JAUBOC010000181.1:22882520-22895799 GCA_032275365.1 Anablepsoides cearensis | reverse complement strand
CAACAGAAGGAAACAGGGCTGCTTTTACTTCCTGCCCCCCATCTGCATTTGATGATGTCATCTGAAACCCAGCAATTATGAAAGCTAACTGGCTAATCTGAGGTTCTCCATCCATGAAGCAGATCTGTTGTCCTCCATCCACATTTTCAGTTGCGGGCTGAGTCGTTTCTTCTCTGTCATGTGGATGGAGGACCTCAGTTTAGCATTAGCATTCACGCTAGCGTCAAGCTAATAAATGTTTACGGTGTCATCGTTTACCCAGTATGCTTTGTGGTGTCAAAATAATGGCTCCAGTCGTGTGACAACATATTAAAAAAAATATTATAAAAACTAAACAGCCTACAGTATTTTTACAGACTTTATTTTACAGTTAAAATAAATGTTTATCAAATAAAGTATAAAGTTACATGTAATCGTGGATCCCTTTTAAGAAATTGTAGCCGTTTTTTTCCCCTCGTTTCTCTTTCTACGGAACCACACTCCATTTAGGATGCTCTCTGCATGTATATTAATTTAAAAAAAAGTAAAAATTGTGATTTTGATTGTCACAAATCCTCACAATGACTGTCACCCATCTTTCTCACCTCCCAGCCCTCAATGTGCGACTGCAGCTGTTCTAGAGCTTCCAGCTTCTCCATCTGCCTCTTGGTCTCGTTGATGTTGGAGCAGACAGCCTTCATGGCCTGCAGGGCCTCCTCCACTGCAGGGTAATCTGCATGTTTCTTAGGAGTCCTCTTAAGCAGCTCCTGTATTGTAGAAAGAGGAAGTTAAAATCCAAAAATAAATAAATAAAAGCAACTGCACAGTTTTAAAAACAGGAGGGTTAAAAAACCTGTTAATGCTATGTTAAATGTTTAACCTGTACCAACTTGGGTCCTAAAATGCCACCTAGATGTGGAGGGGCCGTCTAACAAATTTAAAAATGAGTCACTGGTATCAAAAGTGTACATTATGATCTGGTTTTGAACATGCTTGTTCAGTTTTTACACAGTCAAACTGATTTTTCTGCTCAGTGGAAAGTACATTACCTTCAGCAGCAGAGGGTACTTGCAGATCCTCTGGATGGGAGTCAGAAGGTAACCCTCTAGGGGAATATCTGTGCTCTTCTTGCCTCCAAGAAGCATGCAGCTCTTTGGAAGAACCAGAAACAAACAGTATTATAAAAACCATTGCATGTACATGTAATTAACAATCATGTGTGTTTGTGCTGACAGAAACTGTTAAGAGAAGAAAAAGGGCACACAGGATGTCTCGTTTTGCTTTACTTCCTTTAACCATCTAAAGCACCATTTGTGCCACCAAAAAGGAAGTGAATGGTGAATTTGAAGTCGAGATTAATAGAAAAGGTTAGCTTATGGCTCAGTGACAGAGCAAATGCATTTAAAATACAAAATGATTTACAGTTCAGAGCACTTGCAGTGATTTTCCTAAGAAAAAAAAATGATTTTTTTACTGCAGTAGTCAAATTTAATTGGTCATAGCTGTTCGTTTTGATTGGACATGGTTATAGTTGTCCTTTTTAATTTGATGCAGCTGTCGTTTGCATCTAGATCCAATCTGAACTCTCTGAGCAAAGACTGAGCTGTAGCATGATTTCCATTTGATTTTGGTGAACAATTTGATCAACCTGTTTTCAACACTAATTTTGTCAAGAATTATATCAAGTGGAGCAACAAGAAACCATTAAAGTGCGTCCCGATTCCTCAGAAGAAATAATCTCCAACGCAGAACCAATCAAAAGAGTTTTCTTCAGAAGTCTTTTGGGGGGGGGGGGGTACTGGTATATTGTTCCAGTCTTGGTTACACTTCACCTTGGATTTTGATTTACCACAGCCTGTTGGTATACTTTGAGCTTGTGGGATAAGAACAAAGATCAAAAGCAGTCATGCAGATAAACCACTGGAGTGTTCTCTCGTGGGGAGGAAAAAAAAAAGGCTGCAGATCACTTTAAAGCATTAAAATCGTCACATGGCGATTCCTTTCAAGTCTAAGCAGAGTAGGAGAGACTGGTGTAGCATTTCTGGTGAGAAATAAAGCAGCAGAAAAATCTAATTCCGCATTGTCCTGTTGTTTTAATTTCTTCTCCCGTGGCATTTTGTCTTCCACACCCACCACTTCCAACTCTGTTTCCTTTTTGCCAGCTTCTTTTCTCGCTCATTTTTTTTTTTTTTTTTGGCTTGTTTGTAATCTGCCAGCCTGGAGAAAAATATATCTCATCACTCTGACCTCGTTTTGCTTTCACTTGCCTTCTTTCATCTCCTACGACACAATTAGCACTTCATTTCTTTGTACAGCTTCAGAAGCTTCCTTCATTGTGAAATTCAAGTAACATGATCCCTCACATTTATTCTCGTCACCTCACTATAGTTTCCTTTTTTTTTTTTTTTTTTTTAAATTTAGCCGCAGGTTCACACCTAAATGTCTTCAACAAGACCATATTTGTTTACTTACAGTACAAACACTACAACCAGCCCAATACAGATCAACTGTGACTCAAGATTTCACGTGGTTACCTTCAGGATTGACTTAAAGGGGGGGTAATGTGCAAAAATGTTCATGTTATGATGTTATTCCTTCATCAAAAACACACCCAGAGTATTGCATTGACTCATTCGTGCTTGTTTGAGAAATCCTTCAATCTCCTGTGGTAGTCACGTGGAGCTGACTAAACTCCTGCTGGTACAAAGCTCCGCCTATTTACTCAAAGCTCCTCCCCACCCCACAGAAGTGGGAGTGTCTGAAACAATGTTCTTAAAGAGACAGAGGTCAATTTCAAGGTGTTTGGATAGACTGTGATGCAAAGTCAAATTTATTTTTTGATATATACAGATTTTTACAACTGAAGGTAACAGTTACTTAATTGTGGTTTAGTGTTTAAATATGTGCCTGGAAATTACATAATACCCCCCACACCCGCTTTGAAATTGCTAAGATTTGTTACTATTTTGCTGGTTGTTGCTACAGAAAACACAAGACCTCATCCAGTTCTTAAAATTATACTGAACAGGTCTAACAAGAGCTTTGATACCAACCAGATGTTGTGCAGTAATTTTATTAATAGCGCAAGACCTAAGAAATTAACATCTGTCAGACTGGGTCAGGGTAAGCTAAAAGCTAACCCACACACACACACACACACACACACACACTCATCACTGATTCCACACCCGAGGATCAGAATAATGTCATGGAAGAAACTCAGACAATGACAAAACACGAGGCTCAGATCTCATCGCCAACCTCCAAAAGGCTGCCAACACTTCACAGCTGGCCGATCTGCAGATGATTTCCTTAGATGGGGCCCCACTTAAGGGTCCTCCTGTCGCCATTTTAAGTCCATCGTCCGGTGCCCGAAAGGTTTGGGTGTCAAAAACAAGGAAACAGCTGGCTGCGGAAGCACCGCAAAATGTAACAATACACAAAAGTAACCTTGATGGCGGTCGCATCCTGTCCACACAGGAAGAACCTGCAGACCTTGTTATGGTTTCTGTCCTTCATCCGTGTGTTGAACGTGGAAATGAAGGTGATATGAATGACAAAAAGAAGAAGGAGCAGCAGCTTGGATAGATGCAAAAAAAAAAAAGAGTAAGGGGAGGCTCGTGGGAAGAATGAAATGTAGGACAAAGATTGAAGGAAGTAAAGAAATATTGAAAAAAAGAGAAGATTATAAAACAACACTCACAGCAGAGGATACAGACAAGTGTGGCATCAAATGATGGAAGAGTTAAGGGTTTTTTTCATGCATAATTAAAAAGAGATGTTTTTAACGCAGTAATTGGGCCTTACAAGAACCACTGTTACTTTTTACAGCAGCGGCTCAGCAACAAATACATCCACAAAGAAGAGCTGTGCTGCACAATTATCAGAGTAATCTCAGCCTTTCAGTTACAGCAGCATGTTTTTGTGATTTTAACCTCTCCTGCAAACTAAGTGTTGCAAACCTGGAAACCTATCAGTGATGCCGTCTCCATCTTTACACACATTTAGGTATTAATGTGCATCAGTTTTGCTTTGGTGAAATCACGAAGGGAAGAGAAGAATCCAGTAAAAACACTAAAGAAGGATTTTATACCTCGGAGTCTAATAGCAAGGGGAAGAGACGCTGAAGTGTCTTACCAGCAGGAAGGTCCTGATGTCGGGTATTTTGTTCAGCTCTATTAGAAGCCGCAGAGCCTTTTCGTGGTTACTGCAGTACTCTCCGTACACCGAGAAACTTTCCTTCTGCAAAACAAAACATTAAAAAAAAACACACCAGGTTTTAGATGCTGGTTCACAACAAAGAAGAATTAATGGAGGAAGATGATTGCAGACTTTTACACAATAAAAAAGGAAAAACGGGACAAAAAAAGGTCCAGTTTGGACAAAACAAAGTTTCCGCTGCAGTATAAGAATGTTAGCGATACAAACAATGAGGCAGATATGATGGCACGTTAAATTAAAAAAAAAAAAACAGTTTATTATGTCTCAAGCATAGGTGGACAACCTTATTTGTTTTTAACAAGCACTTCAGGGTAGAAAATGATGTATTTTTTATTACTTTTTCCTAATAGATTTCTGGCTCAGCACCAGTGGCTTTTGGACGTGTTTCCTTGTTTTATCTTGAACTTTAATATCAAATTATGCTTTGGCTCTGATTGTAGAAGATTACAAAATATATATAAATACACACATCATGCAAAAAGCCAACACTTCCTCATTTACTCCCAGATGATAGCATCAAACCGTGCACAATGACAAAGCAGCAACTAACGCAGGAGCTTTGCTTGGATTTTGTTACAATATGAAATGCAACACTCCAGCCTGTAAAAAAAAAAAACAATGCAGACTGAAATGCATTATTGACACAGGACACTAAAACTGCAGAGCGCTGAAGCTGAACGTATAACCATGTAGCTTGGAGCCTATTACCCATTCTTAACTATGGGTAAGTATTGGGATGTGAAACCAGATGCACCGAGGAGCCTAATGTTGACTTCTTGAAACTGAAACTGTTGTTTGAAACAGCCTCGTAAGTGAAATCCAAAACTACGGGTTCTTGTTGTCCCTTAGCCTCTGCCTGCATGAAAGCGTTGACTTTTAAAAACGGATAAAAATTCGACCACTGAATCTGACGACTGGTGTTAGAATGAAGGAGTGCTTTCACGACTTCTCAAATGGCTCAGAGCTTACTGATGGCATGGAGGCTGACATCCACACATGTAAACCTAACAATTACAACGAGCCTTGGCCAAACAGAAATTCCCTCGACATAAAAGAAGCGCCGTTTGTACACGTGTAACACAAGTGAGAAACACAAAGTAAACGGTGGGCAGTGTTTGCCCCACAAACAGGAAGACAAACCCACTGAAAGCCATGTTTGGGAAAACCACCACTGTGAGCAGCAGCTGGGCTGGCATATGGTGCGAAGGCCCAGGTAACGCACAGCTAGACAAACCAGTTTGGCCTTCGTGTTGATTTGTAACAATGTTAAAGCAAACAACAGACTAAAATGGTTTGAATATTTCATGCGATTCAAATTTAAAAAGCAACCCTGCGGGACAACAGCAGGGGTCTTGTAATCCTGAAGATGTGGATCCAACTGGATTATTCAGTGCAAAACAATTGCCAAATCTTTTGTGCGGGTTCACCAATTGTGCCGACCCCTGCATAGGAGGGAGGCTGAAAAAAAAACGTTTTAAAATCGAGCACAATATCTATTTAAAAAAAAAATCATGAGTTTATGAATTACAGTTTTGTGCTTTCATGTTCAAAACTCCAAAAGAGTTAAAACAATAAACGACTGGTTCTCCTAAAGTCCAAACATTCTCTCCAACACAATGCCATTCATATGAACATAGTGATTTGTGTTTAAATACCTTTTTAATTTTGTGGTAAAAGCCAAAGATCTACCGTAGATGGAGGCATTTGCATTCTACACAACTTTTAAGACTATTGGGTACCAGAGCCAACCTAATCAAAGTTATCCTGAAACAAAAGCTAATTGTTAAAGGAGGGGGGCAGATAACATCTAAAAACAGCTGCTGTGTATTTTAGGTCAAATTAAATCTGAAATACTCCTTTTACCTCTTGAAATGAACCTCTTTCTTCACAAAAACAAGCCTGTTTGTATCCATGTTTACATATAAAAAAGGTCACTCCGAGGTATTTCCTCTCCTAAAGCAACAACAACTACACAGTCAATTCAGCCCCCTTCTAAAGTAGCTTATGAGCTAAAAAAGCAACTTCTGAAGGGTTATGCCCAAAACTCCAGAACTACGCTGAAAGACGTCACTTGTGCCCAGAATAGCTCAAAGGCTTTGGTTGTTCCTTTGATAAACGTGTAAGTCTTTGTTTAAATTCTTTGCTTTTGGAGTGTTTTTTTTTCCAGAGACTTGGATGAGAGGGTAGACTCACACGAGGAATCACATCATGTCAAAACATACTAAATGAGAGAGTTCAGAAAATGTATAATGACATAACTGTTACACGTGTATACGTTCCCTGAAACGGGAAATACAGAAGCAATCCCTGTTTTTTCTATCCAACATGAGTGTTAAGAGCTTTTATTTAAGGCTTCCAGTGTATTTAGCAAGATATCAATAACTTATATTTTAATGCTAATTTTTTAAAAACGCATTTTTCTCTTTAATTCTGCCACTTGTCAAAACCATCTTGGCAACGTCCGACTTTGAAAAGCACTGAATCTTTCTGTGATCTTGCGGAACAATGCGGGGGGTTAATCAAATCCCAGTCATGGTGTTGACCTCCAGTGGAGGTCAAGGGCCGTGGCTGGGGGGCGCCAGACGGTACCAGCCGATTGGCTGAGAGGTGTCAGCGGTGAGGTCACGGGCTGGTGAGGGAAGTGTAATGGATACACAGGAACAAAAAGGTGCTGTGTGGAAAGCTCAATACCTTAACAGAAAAATCTACATAAAAGTATTGCTGAAGTTCAAAATAAACAAAAATGTAAAAAGAAAATAGTTCAGAAAAATTGAAATAAATATAAAAGAGCGTCAGATTGTTGTCCCAGCTGCCATTTGTGAAGAATAAGGTTTAAAATCTTGAGTGAATGTAAAGTTCAAGTGAGCTTTCCTAAATTTTAATCTCTTCATCTTTGAGTCAAAGGAAAGGTTTGTCTCAGATGTAATGAAATTCCTTCCAGGTGTTTGACAGATTTCATATTCAAAAAAAAGGAAACATCTTGAGATCTGAATGGTACAAAACAATTAATCATAATATTTTTACTAGACGTTTCTTGGTATGTTGCATAAGATGACCTGTTACAAAATAGAAAACACACAAAGATCACTAATTATATTTTAAAAACTACTTCATTAAGTAATAAATGTTTTTTTTTCTATTTATTCTGCAGGTTCATATTTAAAGTCTGAGCACAGAGTGATGGAAAAACCATGTTGAGTTCCATTTAATCGATTCCACGCCCTGACACTTGGCCCTGCACCGTGACAACCTGCACCAGTGTGAAGGTACATTTTAATGAGCCAATTCTGCAAAAGTCATTAAATGTCATTCATTCCACAAACAGGTTGTCAGTGATTGTTTCACAATTAGTAACTTTCTATCTCCAGATTGTTTAAATCTATTGATATTATGGAGGTACAGATGATGGGAATGTCCAAATTTGTCCATTTTCTGCTGAGGAACGTTGTTCTGGAATTGTTCCACCATTTTTAGATGCAGTTTTGTTGCAGACTGGTAAGCCTCTGCCCATCAGCTTCTCTAAAATACTCTTTTTTTATACACAGTCCTCTTACTAACCTGTTGCCAGTTAACCTATTTAGTTTCACACTTGTCCTGCTATTTCCCTTTCATATGTTAGAAGTTATTTCTACGTCCTTTTGTTGGCCCTGTGCTGCTGCCATCAAGTTCAAAATGACTTAAAGGGGGCAATACCATGTAAAAATCAACTTTATTTAGTTTTATATTCATGCATGTTTGAGAAATCCTGTGTTCTGAGGCAGCCAGGCAGGGGAGCTAAGACGACAGGTTGGGACTAGAACCGCCTTTTGTTCAGCTCCTCCTCTGGGCTGTGTCTCCAAGCCGAGCTTCCTCATCACAGAGCACACACACACCTGGCTCTGTGCTGAAATGGGCGGGACAGAAGCTGAAGGAAGTTCTTAAAGAGACAGAGGCCAATTTCAAGGCGTTCAGAAACGGATATGATGATAAGTCAAGTTTATTTTCTATTTAAACATATAAAAAGTATTTTAATAACAGCTGATGGTGACATAGTTACTTTATTATAATATAGAATTTAAATATATGCCTGAGAAACACATAATATTGCACCTTTAATCATTTTTTAATACTATGGTCCAATTTCTTAGTTTGTAGTTTGGTGGTCAGTGGTGGGATGTAAATAAGTACAAGTACTTTGTTGCTGTACTTAAGTACATTTTTCATGTATCTGTACTTTATTTAAGTAGATTTCATCATGGGAACTTTTGCTACTTTTACTCCACTACATTTTACATTAAGTATCTGTACTTTCTACTCCACTACATTTCTGTAATGCGTTGAATTACAAATTACATTCAGGTCACGTCGCATTACTTTTTTTTTCTTTTTTTTTGTGGTTTGTTTCTTTTGTTTGTCTGAAAGTAATCAGTGGCGAGAGGGGGAATTGCTGTAATTGGTCCACTGAACCACTGCAAAGCAGGAAAGTACCAGTAGACCTTCCTTCACGGAAATCAGAGCATCTGCATCAGCAGCACACAAGACCAAGTGTGAACCATGATGTCACAGAGGGTAAACACAAAAACATGCATCATCTGCAGTTTTGTTCACTAAAATGACACCATTGATGTATTAAAATATACATACAGTAGGAACTATTTTAGACCATTAGCGAATACATTAAGCGAGTACTTTTACTTTTAATACTTTAAGTAATACTTTTACTTAAGTAAAATGTTAATGTGGTACTTTTACTGGAGTACATTTGTCTGTTTATCTGTACTTTTACTTAAGTACAATTTTTGAGTACTTTCTCCACCACTGTCAGTGGCAATTTTGTAATCTTGAGGCTGCAAGTTTGAGCCTAGGTTGCATTAAAAAGCACATTCTGTGCTGTAGCAGCTGAAAGAAAAACAACTATGTTCCAAAGTGAATAAAATATGGGTTCTACACTCTGTCTTTATTTACAATTATCACCTCAGTCCAACTTTTTGGGATAAGGAGTTGTAAAACTCCAGCCTGCTTATAGCCGTGTTCCTGCAGCACCATCCCGGAGGCTGGCGGAGCATACTGACGGTGGAATACCAAGTCGACATACTTTGTGCCTTTTTAGTGAAAGTGAACTGAAGATAGATTATCACAGAGGGGACAGACGGAGAGAGAGAAAGAAGGAGCTCGAGATTGAGTGCTACCAGCAGAAACATTGTCCCCTCGCTGAGTGACACACCATCTCTTCCTCCCCGGACACAGACCCTTCTTTGTTTGTTCCCGGGGGCCATACGAGTTCAAACAGAGGGGAGCTGGGGGGGCGGGGTGGGGCTGTGTGTGGTGGAGTAACAGAACGGAGAGGAATCTCTGTACAGTGATGGAGTGGCAAAAAAAGGAGCTGGTAGCATAAACTGACATGGAAACATTGAGGGATTAAAAAAGAAAAAAAGCATTCTGCTGCAGGATGCAGGCCTGTGAGAGACGGGAGGAAAGGGAAAAGAAAGAAGGTCTCTTGGGTTGTATGGGGAAGGGGGGGGGGGGATCCAGGAGTTGCGAGGAGTGTTTTGTGTGAGAATTACAGGGATATTTTCAATGCAGGCTTTGCACAGATTTCCCTGCATCTGTGGTTACGAGCAGCCCATAAAAAGAGTTTTAATGTGTGGAGGTGGAATACACCGCAGCGCACAAATACGCGCTCAGGTGGTGGTTTTATGCACTGCTCTGCGTGTGTGCGCACTCACAAACTGGAGGAACACGTGGCCCAGCGAATGGTTGGGATGAGGTTCAGGCTGCAAACTGGTCTCCACGGCGGAGAAGACCTCTTTGTGCAGCTCCAGGATGTCCTCGATGTTTGAAAACAGGATCTATATGAAAAAGAATGGCGTTAAAGCATGAGGGGGGGGTTCAAGGGAAGGAAGACGTGAAGAGGTGGGGTGGGAAGAAGGGTTTCAATGCATTCTTGTGCATCTTTACCTTGACATGATCAGGTGAGAGACACTGTTGGTCATCTGGAATTTGTCTGATTCTCTGCAAAAATGCCTGAGGAGGAAAAAAAAACAATGACATGAGAAATATGCATAGGTTCCAACACTAAACGTACAGAAATTACACTCATACAAGTTATAAATATAAAAATGCATCACATTATTTACTGCACATAATACAATAGGTACATTAAAAGCAGGTAAGCTTATCAGAAACTAGCGATCATAAAGAATTTCTGCAGCTCATTACAGTCGTTTGGAGAAAAAAACTGAAATGAGAAACGACCAAAAGTAGTGCAGGCCTTTGGTACGAATAAGGAAATGAAATTACTGGACTGTAAATGACGTTTTTTTGTTGCATGTGTTCAGAAGTGAAGCAGTGGAGTTTTGCTGATGCATCACATACATGATGTATGTGCTCAGTTTTGAGGAAACGGGCAGAAACTTTAGAGCAAATATCACCTGCAAGCTGATATAAGGTAAAGATTTTATGGTGCAGGAAAGCAGCTCCACAGCTGTTTTACTGCCCTTTAGGTGCCACCAGTATTAACAAAAATAAACATGTTTTTTGACCTTATCTGCTCCAGAGGAAGCTAAAACACCTGAGGATTCAGCTGTAAGACGGCAGCTAAAATAACTGCCTCGTCGTTGCAGCGTCTAAAAACTCCACTTCACCAAAGATGGCAGCAATAAAGTGGCGTCAGGCTGAGCTCTGCTTGTGTGGGCAGTTCTGCACATTCATGCCTGTCAATCTGAATCTTGGTTTGGGGAGGGGAAAAAAAAGAATGATGAAGAGAGGAAGTGAATCTGCAAACAGTTTCCTTAACTTTACCTTCCCCTATTTCTTTTTTTTTTGTCTCACACTCTGTGTGACAGCTTTAACCTCTGTCAGTCTGTCTGCCTTGTTACAGGACGCCAATGAAGTCTGGAAAAAGACCAGGGGAATGAGATATGCAACTCATACTCGTCCCCATGAACACTCTTACTCCTGAAATCTTCTTCATCTGGCAGGCTTATGTTCTGTCTGCACGCATTCAGTGCCTGGAGGCTGAAAATCAATAGTCTGCCATGTGTATAAAGGCTGTCGCAAAGCCAAAAAACACTAGGGTCAATGATGAACGTATAATCATTTCAAGAGCTTAATACTGATATTTCTTATTCATATGTTTATCCCTTTTGTGTTGTATTATAAAGTAAATATAATCAGTACAAATTGCTTTTGTTAAACAGCGTTTGTTAATCAGTCAAATGCATTAATGTTGACGCAGTCAATCAATAGAAAAATGTCTGTTTAGAGGAAACAGCCTCATAGAAAATGAAGAAGGAAAAGAAAAAACCCCTGAGAAAATGGCAAACATTAAAAAGGGGGCAGTTTTTAACTTATTTTCTTGTCAAAACCCAATATGTGGTGTAAAAGTAGACCTATCTCGCTTTTAAATGCTTCCTTTTCACATTTAGATCAGTCAGTTGGGTTCTTTATAAATTGGAACTACAATAATTTGGTCTGAATTCCTTCTTATTCCAACTTTACAAGCCCCTCTTTCAACACTTTTCTGGTGTGTGTCTCAAAGCAGCTTGTTTTATTGTTGCTCCTTTAAGATGCTTCAAGCCCCGCCCCCCTCCTGCTTCCAGACCGGTCCACTCCGGTTTGAGAGAGGAGGGTTATGTTATCTAACTTGCATTCTGACCCAGAGAAAAATGAAGACAATGAAATTGTAGTTGATAATTCCGTCGCAGATAATTGGAGGCAATAGCTCAGAAAACGTCTTAGAAAATAGAGAAAACTGAAAGAGGGGCTGAAAAACATAACCCAAACAAAATATAAAAGATATCTTTGCAGCACCAGAAGAGACTAAATTCAACTTTTCTGCCTCCTAGAGACACCAATTACACAACAAAATGCATTTAACGGCTAAAATAATGGATTTTTGTATGTACCCTTTAATAAAATTCTGTGTTTAATCATCCAAAAAGTGTCTCTTATAAAAACCAGAGATTAAAGTAAATCAAGAAGGCTGCACGACTAATTGTTGCTAATGTTTTGCAAGAAAAAACACTCATCATCTTCATCCGTAAATCTTTTAGACATTGCAATGAAACAAAAAGATCAATAATATTCACTTTACCTGCCAGAGGATTTATTGTTACAACTAATATTTGTCATTTAATTCAATTTGAGGTTTATTTAAACAACCTTTTGGGCACTTTATGTGCAACACGGGCCTGCTAACTAACAGTAAAGTCACAGGTCTCTAATGAAAGACCAACACTTGTAATCACACATTTGCTCTAAAGATAGAACCTCACTAACCAGACTGTAATTTCTTCTAAGACTCAGCAGCTTTAAGAGGATTTGTTTTGATTCGTTTCCCTTTTTTACCATCTTTTACGCAGGTTATATTGGTGTAAAGGTCTTTAGGAGGGAGCTGCGACTGCTCTAATTAAGACTAGTATTACAGGGTGGCAGAAGTTGCCGTGTTTTTCAATGGTTTTGTGAGGGAGCTGATTGTGCTTGTGGTGTGCGCTAATTAAATCTCCCATATGGCAACTTGTGTCCACGCTGGTGGAGTCAGTCATGTGAGGGATTGCTCTGAGGAGACGAGAAGAGGGAGGAAACAAGCTTTTCTTTACTTTAGTAATGAGAGGACAAAGTTGGAGTGGGGGACGAGGGTGTTGGAGAAAAACAGGGACGTGACGATTAATCGACTCTGATCGATACAGGAAGGTGCACAATGTGATTGCTTTGGTAGAGCCGCCGTGTAAAAAAAATGTCATTTTGGAACTAAATCAAAATGCATCAGTTTATGAACTTCTTGTATTGATCAAATATGTTTATTACTTTAAAGGGAGGTTAACACAGACATCCATTATATGGAAAACAGTGTATTTTAGTTTGAGTAAAGAACAGACTTCTTTTTTCATTTCTTACAGTGTCGTTCAGCTGCATGGTTTTCTTTTTAGCAACACCTACAGTTCAGGGGGAGAACAGCAACAGCATCTGAATGAACAGCAACAAATACTTTGAAAAATTCGATTAAAGGGAAGGAACATATGAAAAATTATTATTATTATTATTATTATTATTATTATTATTATTATTATTATTATTATTATTATTATTATTATTATTA
>JAUBOC010000181.1:22864579-22882420 GCA_032275365.1 Anablepsoides cearensis | reverse complement strand
CAGTGTCAATCATTTGAAGACATTTAGCAGATGTGTTCATATACAAAATATCTCCATAATCCAGCAGTGGTAAAAAAAAGTACTCTCCAGTCTCCACTAGTCGCTTTTTCACATTAAAAGAAAAGTACAACTTATTTCTAAAATAAAAGCCTAGTTTTAGTCTGAGCCTCTTCACCAGTTTCTCCATTTTACCATTTTAAATACACTTTTTTAGCAATTAAACACATTTTGTTTTGCACGTGGGAGTCTCTATCTGTGCCGAAAATTCAAATTTAGTCTCTGTCAGTGCTGCGTAAATATCTTGTATTTTGTTTGGATGATATATTTAATGCATTTAGATTTCGCCAATTCCTATTACATTTTCTGAATTGTTGTGTCACAGTATTTGAAACAGAACTTTTAAATAAGGTCTGGACTTTGTATGGCTCCAACATGTAAGGCTGGATGAACAAGCCATTCATTGGTAACATCTTTTAATAAATTTTTTAATAAAAGTTTAAGCGCTGCTATATAGTCAGAAACCCCTCTATCACAGGGGTTCTCAAACATTTTGGGTCTGAGGATCCAAAAAATTCCAGGGACCCCCTCTTAAACCCCATGCTGTTTTAAAAGGTAATTTAATGTCATTTCAACCTCTAAATGCCATTGGGAATATATATTTTTATGTTATTTATTATGTTTGTTTTATTAGTTCATTGTTGCCTATGCATTATTAAAAGTAAAAAACAAATTAACAATTTAGTGATTTTTTTTGAGGACCCCCCAAGATACCTCTTGCGGCCCCCTGGGACCCCAGTTTGAGAACTTCTGCTCAATCAAACTACAATGGACCGCTTTGGAACCTGGAGGGACAGTGAGGTGTGAAGCGCCTTGTTTGGATTTAAAGAGACAGCCTCAAAATGAGTTGATCTGAGACACACCTCAGAAAAGGAGGTGAAAGAGGGGCTTGTGGAGTTACAACAAGGAGGAATTCAAACCAAAGCATTGAAGTTCCACTTACTGAATGATTTAATGATACATCTTATTTAAAGCAACATGAAGCAACTTATATTCCAGCTAAGTAAAAAGTTCAACTTTTGTTAATATTCTAGGCGGCAGTGTAGCTAAGTTGAGCGAAGTTTTAGAGCTGATGCCTCTCAAAAGAAGGGTGCAGGATTGAATCCAAATTAGAGATGCTCAAGTCTAATAAAGGACATAAGGAGGAGTATGAAAAGCTGAAATTGGGAGGTGATGGAAATATCTTTAGAGAAATCATGGCTACTGTCCGTACAGGATCAAAGCAAATGTGCCACACAGATGTGGCGATCATAAAATCAGCAGGATGGACGGTGAGGACGAGCAACAAAGAGCTTCTTTGTGTCCAGGCTTCACCCAGGGTTGTGTTGGCTGTCGTCATTGTTCCATCACAAAAAAACCTCACAGGTTTATTTGGAGGGAGAATTGGAGGCTTTCTCTGTTCACCCCACAGACACTGGTCTCAGCAGAGGCAAACATAAACCAGGAATTCGCACCATGCATGCCCAAGTTTATCCAAACACAGACCTTTTGCAGTCTGAGCTCCAATGTTTTGAGCGATAGTGGTCTGAATGAGTTTAATTGGAAAGTTTCTGGCATTTGATGGACACCAGTTAGCTGTGCTTAGAAAGATGAGTAATAGAAGCGAGTCAAAACTGATTTTCATACTTGGTTTTTGGAGCATAATGACCAGCTGAGAAGCTCACTTCCTGTCAAAGATTAGCAGCAAAGTCAGTTTTGTTTTGCAGGAGCGAGCCTGATTTGTTTTGACTTTCCTCACAGTCTAAATCTGCATCTTGACATGTGACAAGTTGTCCAAACCAGCAACAGAGTGGTAATTAAGTCTGACTTTTGAGAACATGATGTGATTGGCTTGTTGGATCGGCTGTGCGCTCAGAGTGTGGTCATTTGAATGGAGAGTACCAGTGCACACAATGATATAAATCAAGATGTGAATATTAAAGACCTATCCTTTCCAGAATAACTGAGCCAGCTGTAATTGAAATTAAAGTATGTGATGAATAAGAGTAGTCCTCCCACCGGGAGCTCTTTTACAGCTAATTACTTCTTAATCAACCTGCTGAGAAGGCAGCAGGATGCAGCTTAGGGCCCTTGTTTACTTTCATTTCACCCTCTCAGGTGACCTTTTCTGCCTCTTTTCTGACATCAGCGTTTTATCGTCAGTAAGCCGAGTGTCCAATCAACTTTAGTCCAGGATCAGATATTGTTGAATAATGTCTAAAATTTAAATCGGACACCACACAGCTGGTTAGTTTGAATAAAAAGTAGCTCCACTGTGTCCTGTGGAGACTGAAATGATGGAAACAAGTGGAAAACTCAGTGGAAAAGAGAACAGACTGAGGTGAAACCTGGAGTTCATGGGTTTTGGTGGAAAAAAACAAAAGTCTCTTCTATAAAGACACTGAATCTAACCCTATTGCTCTGCAGTATTGAGGCCTTTAATTTCTTTAAATATGTATTTACATTTGTAGATGCACTAATAAACTGAACATTGAAGTTAATTTCCACCATGAATTTGTATGTCTTTATTCCACATTAGGCCACAAACTCTGCAGTCACTCTTTTTTCCTGCAGACATTTCTCCGAACTTGCTTAACCATGAAAAGGCGAATATATTTAATCATTCTTAGCAATATAAGGAACAATTATCATGAAACTCTTTGCTAATTAAAAGATTAATTTTGTTAAACTGCAGGCAATTAACTTTAATTAGTTTTAAGACGAACATTTATGCATTTATGATGCAGAAACCAAAATTAAAACATACTTTGATTCGATTTGATTTTGTGTCTATTAAATAATTGTTGCTTTGTAATTTAGTTCCATTTTGCACAGCGATCAGATGTTTTTTTTTAAACAGCATTGCATCGCCTTTCCTTCCTCGCAGCTCAAAGGGCCTTGTTACCATCCAGTTTCTAAAAATAGCACCGACATCAATCAGTGCGATAATAATAGTCTGTCAGACGGGACACAAATTCATTTTTTGATACCCTAGGACTCGTAATAATGAGTGAGACGGTCTCAGGGAGGGCTCAGCTGCAGCGTGAAGCACAACAAAGATGTTGCACATGATGGTCTCTTTGCCAGAAGGGTGACGGGCTGTAAGGGGAAACCGCTCGTGATGTAATCCCACCGGAGACGAGTAACAAAACCATGAAGCTCCTTATTAGACCACAAAGCAGCTGCCAACTACGCACTTGCAAATATGCCATTGACTTTTCAATGTGGTAAGCCCCAAAACGTTCAGCATCCCCCCCGAATGCTTTAAATTCTTTAACATTCCTGAACACTGAATCATAAACCTAAAGTGTTCGGAAAAATGTTCAGCTTTAGTTTCTCCTTATTGGCACTAATGAAGCTGTACACTTAAAATCCAATCACCCACAGAGACGTTAAATCCTCGCAGCAATAAGCAGGAATTAGCAAAATGTCAACCCTGAGTAAGATTTCTTGGCTCTGTCTCTTTGGGTTGACTGTGGGGAGTCGGTCCACAAATGTCACTGCAGTGAAATCGTAACACTTATATTTATGTTTTATGAGTCACACACAGTCAAAACCTAAAGTTTTTTTTTTCTAAAAGCAATACCCAGAAAAAAAGATGTTAATTCAATGTTAACAAACAATCATCCAATTCAAGCCAAATAACCAATGCTGAGAGATGTTATTGAATTAATGTTGTTTCATGGTTGAATTCTAATGATTGAAATGCCAACATCTAATCAATGTTGAATCAACACTGATACAGTATCAGTTATGGTTGAAAACAAGTAAGTCACCGACCACTTTTTGTATAGTTTCAACATGAGTTCAATATCATGCCTGACTAAATGTAACCCATCACATCAAAACAAGGATTAAGTCTGAAAGTGGTATAAGGAGAAATAGGCAAATACAGTGTTTTGACGTTTGCAAAAATTGCATTTTGTCAAAACATAATGAATAAATGCCTCATCAATGTTTTATTTGAATGAACTGTCTGAAATATAATCATTCAATAAAATTTGGAAGCACTTTTTGAGCAGTAGCAACAAAAACAAAATGATTTTGAGGATAAATTGAAATCCTTACCATTTTGAGATTTTCCCTGTTAGCTAGCAAAGGTTTTGTTTCTTTCCAGCTGGGAAATCTCAATATTCAAATATAATTTTGTGGTTTCCTCTTTATAAGGACATCAAAATTTCCTCATTAAAATTACATAAAATTAGGATTCAGACCAAATATTTATGTATTATCGTAACCAACAAGACAAATTAAGTCGCATATATGGATTTACTTATGATATCAGAATGATCCAGGTATCAAAATATAGCATTTAAAAGCAGGAACCTGAAAATCTACTTAGGTCAATTTGACCAAATTTGACCTAATTCTTATGTCAATACGATGGGTCACATTTTTCAGTGTTGATGCACTCATTTTTCTATCTGTGTAAGTTTTAGGTTCTGGCCTAAAGAAAACAAAATGCCCAATTTAAAGTAATGGGTATCGTGCTTTTTATGGCACCCAAAGTCTTTTTTAGCATTTTACTGTAATTACCACACCCTGTTCTCTGCTGTCACTTTAATAACCTTTTGAAACGAGTGTTTTCACACATTAACCAACAAATGGTTTTCCTGGGTTCGAGTCAAAGACCTCAAAGTTTACAAAACGTGAAATTGAATTAAAATTCAGGCACATTTCCGGTTCAGACGGAGTGTGGATAGCTGTGATCCGGTCGGATCACAATAGGAGGACCTCATTGTTAATTATCATCTGGAGCTGAAAGGGTTAGTGCTAGGGTAAGTATCGTCACACTTGTGTAAAAACTGAAAATTTAGCTGTTTTTTTTTTTAAGCCACGAGAGCTGGCTGAAGTAAGGCTGGGTATTCCGACAGAGTTGACTCGTCATTGCATTGGTTGCAAAAAGTAAAAAAAAATGTATGTGCAACAAACGCTGAAGACATATCACAAAAAGAACAATACTGCGACATTTTGCAAGAAGTCTGCTCGCTTGGCTCTTGTGTGGCATGCAAACAGGAAGCGAAAACGATGCAATCAAACAGAACAAAAAACCAAAACTTTTTTTTTTCATAGACGCCCGAATCAATGAGAAGAACTTGGTTTCTTTTCAAGGAGACAGGCCGTGGTTTAAGTTGGCAGGGGAAGGAAAATAAACAGTAGGCAGAAAAAAGCAGTGTCGCTCCACACAAAAGCAACAGATGTCAATTCTGGACAGGATGTGTGTCTTTTGTGAAAAAAAGGAAGTTTCTGACACGATTGACTGGTCACTAACTTCGCTGTGTTCTATATAAAGTGACGCTGTAGCTCGCAAGCAAACTCCCAGCTGTGCTGAGCCACAAATTTGCCCAATATCTGTGACTATCTTACACCATCACACAATGAAATTTATGCTTGATAACCACCTGACGTGTCTCATATGTGACATCAGCTCATGCAACCGACAACAGTGGTGTCGATGTGAACTGAGAGGGTTTAATAAATACTGAGGTTTACCGGAGCGTGCAGGAGACAGACAGTAAGGTGTGAAGATACAGATGGACCATATGCTGGAGTCAGCTCTGTGTTCGCTTCACCGGACAGTGAAGAGGAGGAGGCCCGCTGCCTTCCTGTCGGCTTTGTCTGCCTCAGCACACACGGCCACTACCTGCAGCTACTTAAACTAACATTAGCTGCAGCACTTTGAATCACAGCCCTTATTTTCTTCAAGAACGCTACAAACAAACCATTTAATTGATTACTTAGCTATCACATGCTAATGAAAGTGTGCATTACCCAAATATCAAGAAAAAGTGGACAAATTTTAAAGAAATTGGCAGAAAGTTACTACCGGATGGACATGTCCAGCTAAGTCAACCTGATTCAAGATGGCTGCCACAGCCAACTGATCTTAGAAAACACATAACTGGCTATAGCGCTGTCTGTTTCTCAGATCTTCAGCTATAATTTGAAGAGGTTTTAGCTCAGAGTAATTTTAACACATACTCTGAGCATGACATCTCACAATATTGAATAAGATTTGATCAAAATCACTACAAGTCCATCGTTTCTCAACGTAAGATGATCTTAATTTAAAGCATGAAAGAATAAGAACGTTCCTAAAAGGGGTGTAAATCATAAGATGTATCACGATGTATCGTATCATGATGAATCTGGTGATTTATCATATGATATATTGTATTGTGATAAAACTATACAATATAATATCGCATCATACAATATAGTGTATTGTGATAAAACTATACAATATAATATCGTATCATACAATATAGTGTATTTTGATAAAACTATACGATATAGTGTATTGTGATAAAACTATACGATATAATATCATATCATACGATATAGAGTATTGTGATAAAATGATACGATATAATATCGTATCATGATGAATCTGGTGATTTATCATGATATGATATATTGTATTGTGATAAAACTATACAATATAAGTTCGCATCATACGATATAGTGTATTGTGATAAAACTATACGATATAATATCGCATCATACGATATAGTGTATTGTGATAAAACTATACGATATAATATTGTATCATATGATATAGTGTATTGTGATAAAATGATACAATACAATATCGTATCATGATGAATCTGGTGATTTATCATATGATATGATATATTGTGATAAAACTATACAATATAATATCGTATCATACGATATACTGTATTGTGATAAAATGATACGGTATATCGTATCAAATATAATGTATTGTGATAAAACAAAACAATATGGTATGATCATAATAAATGCAGTGATTTATCACAGTATGATATATCATATTGTGATAAAACAATACAATATTATATATTATAGGACAAATCTGGTGTTACTGTAAATCACCAGATTTTTTACAATACAATATTATATGACTTTGTTTGGATGACGATAATATTTCTCGAAATTACAAAGTCTGTCAAGATACAATTTCGATTTTCATTTTATTTTTTCATTTCATTTATTTATTTATTCATTTCATTTAAAAACAAATATTATACATACAACAAATAATATAAATCACAAATAAAATGAAAGGTGGCAGAAAATTTTTTGATATTATTGAATTCACAAGTCGATCGATATGATGCAATATCCTATGCTCATCTAACATATGATTATTTTAGATGAGCATATGATATCAGTCCACATCTGGCATAAGATGACGATATGTTTCAACTTTTACATTTAGTCCCAATGTAAATGAATCATTATTGATGTAGATCAATAATGGATATTGTTACACCCCTAGCTCTTAAAATATTAAACCCCACACAATTGTGATTACAAAAAAGCAGAAACATGCGGGGGAATAACTAGAGAGAAGTAAGGAAATGTCACACTTGACAAACTGGGTCAAGGTGCAACACGGGACTAAAACAGAATCTGTCAGGGCCGCTCTTACACAGCTTGAAGGGAATGTTTTTTTTAAAGGGTCAGCCCAAGTCAGGAGCAGAGGATGCATTTAATTAGATTTGCTCATTTTAAACAAAGATGAATGTCTGTGAGGAAACGATGACATGAGATCATTTACAAGATGAGGTTGCTCTGTAATGAACTGCCCTCTTGGCACAACACTTAGCTTTTAAAAAATAAAACCAGTTGTCTTGTTTGTGAGCATATTTATCTGATTCTAGCAAGTTCTCTATCAAGAGAGCAAAAATCTGTTAATGGGAACAACCCATCTTTTTTTTTTTAGCCCTGGCTACATCAGCATTCAGCAACAATGCTGGGACATCTAACTCAATTCAGATATCTCACAAGAGAGCCTGTATATCAAGAGCAAGCTCTAACACTTGTCAAGGTTTTTCCAGCAGGCTCTGAGAGGCCCTTTTCAATTCGCTGCAGTTCCCACACCGACTGAAACGACCCTCAAACTGAATCACAGAGCCACGGATCCAAGGTTTTCTATGCAGGTTCTCAGGTCACCAGTCTCAAAACTCGCTACCCTTCCCAAAACCTAAGAAAACAACAACATGCTAAGAACAATGACCCATTAAGCATCTCTCCTTTGAGAGAGAGGATTTGGATAACCAGCCACAAAGAGAGACAGGGCAGTTTTGGAAAAGGAACGAGGCCATTTTGGGGCCGACATGGCATGAAATTGAATAAATAAATGAAGAAATCCCCTCTTTGTAGCCAGAGTGCAGCAGAGCCAGAGAAAGGCTCATGGCGTTGCAACAATAAGGGACCCCAGCAAACCAGAGCAGACTCTTTTTCCTCTCCCTGAAGTTGTAATTCACCTCTCTCCTCAATTCTCCAAAAACTCCCTCCACTCCTCCTTCACCCACCACCCTGTCTCTAGCTGTCCTCCCAGGGAAACTCTTTTTGGCAGACCCAATCACCAAAACACAAAGTCGTCTTTGAGCCGTGGCCAGTTCCCCCCCGCCTCATCTCACTCACTTCCGCGTTGAAGGACTTTAAACTTCAAGATTCTTTGAACTGCTCACATGGGTGGAAACTAAACATTACGAAGGGGGTGAGAGGTCCGGACTGAACCAGACACTTCCTGTCTGAGACCTCCACCTTACCAAGCCCACGTCACTCCTGTGACATTAGTGAGAAGACGATGTACAAATACTTCATGTCACAAATATCCAAGTTTTACTCGGGCTGAAGAAGCAAAGCATAATTCTGATTTCTGATTGTTTTCACTACTGCAATGAAGCAATTACAGTTTCCACAACTGTCTGGTTTTGCTGCCAACTTGGCACTGGTGCATCTAAAAATTGAGAAGGATTGTATTTAAAGTCTCAAAACACTCTTATCTTTCACTATATCTCAACTATGTCAAGATGTTTGGCATGTTTTATCACACAATTACACAATCCTTTTATATCATATTTATTTACATGCAGAACGGAAGCACAGAAATGGATCCTGGTGCAAAGGAAATACATGGTGAAAAGCAAAGTTGTTTTATTTGAACACGTTCAAATAAAAGTGTTTTTGGCTTTTTACTGTGAATTTGCAAAGCAAGAAGCTGAATTAGGCACGGCTGTTTGTAGTAACAAACATTCTTTTCAGGAGTGAGCGTGAAGTCTTAGAACAAATCTGATGCATTTCATGCAGAAAAGAGTTGTTGTTTTTTTTCCTCAAAAGGCAGGCTCTATTTTCTGCTGTTTGACAGACACATCCTGTCTTATCACTGAGAGGATCAGTTATCGAAAAAAAAAATTCCTGCTTTGTTTTTCTCGTTTCAAACAAGTTGAAGACAAATGCTTAAACCGCCATTAACCTATAGCAAACTGTGCCCAGATATGCATAGCAAAACAACATGCAGACTTGTCAGAGAGAAGAGCAGAGATTATGAAAACACAATTAAAATACTTTCATGTTAGAACTTAAGCTATTATTTTACAGATATTTTTCAGGTTAGATGTGAAAAAACAGCTTTATTGCGACTTTTTTCCACTAAAAGAAACTACAGTAACTACGAGGACAAATTTCACTTAGGGTCTTTTAAACAGCAGCACAAATTAAGATTAACTAAAATATTTTTTAACAATATGATTTAACGTCCCGTGCCAAGTTCTTGTGACGAGGTAACTTGCACAACACTGCTGAAAAGAAGTGCATTGCAAAAACTGTCTTTCTAAAACTTGGTTAGAAAGACATTTTTTGCAATGTGCTTCCTAATGCCAACAATTATAAATCTGTTCAAAACACCTACAATCCTCCATATTGTCCTGATGGAGGTCACTCAGCTCAGGTTTGCCTACAAGTCCTTTTTTTTCCCCCCATTCTGTGGCTTCTAGTTGACAGGTGACATGTGGCGGTCTGCAGATAACATCATGGAACAGATTGCGCGGACCATCTGGAGGTTTGGATGTGTGTGTTTTTGGTGCCGATAGACGTAAGGATAACAGAATGAATCACAGTGTGCTGAATATGGTGTTGAGTAAGCCATCAGAGCAGCACGAGGCCCCCCAACACATCCGAGACGAGCAGCAGACAAAGAGGTACGACGGCTAATTATTTTAAGGATTATACCTGCTCACAAATGTTTCCGAGAAAGCCTTTCAGTTTTCGCTTTAATTTACGTAAACTTCACCAAGAGAATTCCAGAAGTAAGAAAGCCACACCTGGCATTCAGCTGGGCAGACATAAACAGTCTGCACAGCTTTGGAGGAGATGAAATGGTGGCAAAAAAAAAAAAAATTAGTGCCCAACGTTTTGCAATAATGGTCATTTGGCAAAACATGTAGGAAGATGATACGAACGTGCACCGTTCCCTATCTCATTGAGAACTGCCTTTCATGAACAAGAAGCCGGTTAACAAACTAAAAATATATTTATTCTTATACCCCTGAAAACCCTGATGCAACTGACCTAAATACAACTGCGGCTTCTCGTTTTAGAAGTCAATGTTGCAAACAACACTGGTTTATGTTTCCACTTCAGGGCGGTGACACTTTTGGTATCGTTTTTACTCACAATATTCCAGCCCTGCCCGAGAAGAACATGCAGTGAAAGTGTAGAACTGAATGTAAGTCGCATGACATCCTGTGATTAAAGAGACAAAACAGACCTGGCAATGTCAAAATCAAACAAGGTCTATAAATACAGTCAAGGGTCCTAATGATTACAGCGAGACATGCAGAAACATCTGCTTCATAAGGTTCCTGGACACCTTGTGAGAACAAGGTCTTTGTGTATATCTCAAATCTCTATTAGTGCTGCATCGCAAAGAACAAATGTCAAAATAAAGCTGTTTTTTCCTTTAGCTTTGTCAGCAGTAAAGCTCAAGGAAAATATCAAATCAAACTACGTGTTATTTTGATGCAACACACCAGTACTGCATCCAAAATATGGAGGAAATCATAGGAGGATAACTCAGATTTGGTCTGAATCCTAATTCTAGCTTATTTTAAGGAGGAATTTTTGATGCTATTTTATAGGGTTGCACATAATGGCATTAACATCAATATCAGCCAATATTGGTCATTTTTTTAGAATATCTGTATCGGTCCAATAAGTAAAACTTGGGCCGATTAATGTCTGATATTGATTTCCCACTTCGTGTTTCTGTTTTGGGAGGGGAGATGATTGGTCGAGTGGTATCAGTTTGATCATGATAGTGGCGCTGCACAGCCAGGAATAACTAAAGTAGTAAACCATGTCAACGTTCTGGTAAGTTTTTACTGTATCGAAAAAAGACACAAGTGTATTTGTGCCTATGTACATAAATAATTTGTGTGTTTGTGGAGTATCTGTAAATGTTGGTTATCGGCCATAACATCAATAACAATATCGGATAATTTTCATATCCCTAATTATTTTAAAAGAGGAAACCTCAAACAATATTTGGATATTAAGATTTACCAGCTGGAAAGAAAGAATTCTTTGCTGGCTCACAGGTAAAATGACAGAAATTTAAGGCTTTTCTGCTCAAAATTGTGCTTTTTTTTGTAGCAAACGCTCAAAAAAGGGCTTCAAAAAATATTTTATGGTTATGTTTCAGATAGGTCATATAAATGACCCATAAATAAGGTTCTTCTTTATATTTTGACAAATTGCAATTGTTGCAAACGCTTTATTTCTCCACCAGTTTGTGAGCTAATCCTGGGTTCAGTGTGATGGGTCATATATAGTTCATGATGCATTAGGAAACAAACAACTTAACATCAAAAGACACAATTTTCTTGAATTTCTCAACCTGACTACAAATGTATACAAAGTATAGAAGCTCAACCAGTCAGAACAGATTGGGCTTTTTTAGATTTCAAGCTGTCTTCCTGCATGGCCCCACTTCCCGTTTTGAATTGAACTCATTGATAAACATTAATTAGCTAATAATATTAAAGTTTCTTTTTTGCAACACTGGAAATGATTTGTCTTTTTTGTATCTTCCAACCACTTTCATAGCATTGCTCTGATCAATGATAAATTCAGGATGGAGACAACTCAAAGCCAATCTAAAATTAGTAATCTGATCCATTTCTTTGGCAATGGAGAGCAAAAAAAAACCTGTGTCAAGTTCCTTTTATGGTTATTTGATTTGTCAGTATGTTCTGTCAGGTAAACAGACTTTCTCTCTTGAAAGGCAACACACATCTGGTTGTATTTGAGAAAGCAAACAAACACTGCAAGCCCGCTGCCTCAGTTCATAAACCAACTTGTTAATCTCTTGGGAGTGCCTGTGCCAAGTCCTTCTGCAGATACCCATCAAGTCTGCTCTGCACCAGAACTGAGGCCTCCTCGAGAAAGTCGATGCCCAAACTTTGTCCAAGTCCTGATCACTTAGGGGACACAGGTGAGCTCATATTACCTTGTTTTTACAATTCAGGCCAGGCTGAGAGAAGTATAGTATGTCAGCCTGCTGAAAAACACTTCCCACTTCTGTTTTTTTTAAACATGTTTACTGCTCGCTAAAGTAAAAAAAGAAAAAAATATTACAGTACAGTGCATCTAAAAGGCCTCCCTGCTCTGCATTCTTCAGATTGCAAGATCAGATATTTGATACAGAGACCACTTTTTGAGATATTCTCAGCGATGAACACCTCTCGCAGTCCTGAACAGATATAATTCTCTAACTGCACGTTTACGGTGATCGAAAACAGGCAACTTTCACTAATAACTGCTTATGCAAAATCCAGTTTCTGCTGCACTGATGTACAACTGTATCTGCAGCCCTCCACTTCTCTTTTACATCATGCCTTTGGGTCTAAGTGGTTCAGACTTGTTAGACGGAATTCTTAAAATTCCTACTGAGATTTTATGCCTTAAAGAAATGGCTTATCAACACACATGACTATAAAAAGCACAAAGATTAAGGTAAAAAAAACCACCATTGCTCTGTAATGGCTTGGACTGGCAGAGAACTTTCAATGCAAGGTACCAATTGTCAGGAGGGGAACGGTGGACGATTTCGACAAAAATGTGTTTCTTTTCATTTTATTTTAAATATGATTTGTTTAGGCATGCAAGTTATTGTGGGTTGCAAAAATATTTTGGAATTCTTTTGGAATTCCTTCCATTTTATTGCCTCGCAATGTGGAATTTAAATGGGTTTTAAATTTGTTTATACTGTAAAAACTTAACATTTAAGTCTCTTTATTCTGGTCTCCGTGACCTTGAATCATCTAACCACTGGACTTTTTGTCTGTTCTTCCTGACCGACAGCTCCAGCTCCTTCGGGTTGCTGTCTGCGTCCAACAATCTTTAAATCAAACCAGAAATCCTCAGCTTCGATTGGACCATTCCAGGATATTTAAATGAGATCAGGGTCATTGTCCTGTTCATCAAACTTAAAGATATTCACTGTAGTTTTCTTCCTTTAACTCTGAGCAATTTCTCAGTTCCTGCTGAGGAAACAAAAACTATATATGTGCATATATAGGTATCTGCAAAGTGAAAGATCGTAGATTGGTCTCAGATGAGATCTACCTGTGAGAAAACCAACAAGTTATGTAACTTCTAAAGGAAATGGTTGGGCCTGATGTGCATGCACTGCTTTCTAGCCGTTTTCTATTTTAATCATATTTAAAACATTTTTTCCTCATTTAACTTCATTAATCTGGAGCATTTTTAAATCAAATTAAACATCTAAATAAAGTGCAGGTTGTAAGGCAACAAAATAAAAACCAAAAGGGTCTGTTTGCTAAGAATGAACACAAGGGGTGTTTAAAGTCCAGTAATATAAAAAAGCCATCAGAAAGTCCAAGCAGACTGTTGCAAAAACCCTCAAATCTTGCATCTATGCTTGTACGATCACATGAAACCACCAGCGTTGCAGCAAAGTTGAGACCTAAAATCTAAAGCTATTTATACTCCCCAGCCAAGAGAAATTTGATGCCGGTCTTTCCCACCGAGTGGGGAGGGTACAAGAGGTGGAACAGAGGGGGGGAGTGAGAGAGGAAAGAGGTAAAGCTCGCGGAGGAAGCTCAGCGCTGGCTTCCTGCACGTCCGTCTTCTTCAGCTGGACGGTGCGCTGCGTTTGTGTGCGGACCTGCACACACGTCATCCTGTTTGAGTGGCACGTTACGGCTCCGCAGAAGAACGGGATGCAGAGAAATGACAACAGGCAAAAGCGAGAAAGACGTTTTTTGTTTTTTTTAGCAAAGCGAGCCATCCCGCACCGAAACACATATTTTCTTTATTCTAACAAACACACATCAGAATTAGAGCAGTAATCTCATTTGTGTGTGGCCCGAAGCAAAGGTCACAGGAGGCAGGATTTCCAGATGTTTCCTATTATCCCACAGCACCTTCCTGGGTCACTCAACTCTTTTCTGTCTCTCAATCCTCGGAGTTAAGAAGGGAGGTCAAGATCCGACGGATTTATTGGTCACACATTTCCAACTTGTTGTTTTTACAGGGCAGGATTCACAGAGACGTGGGTCATTGTGGTCAGACAAAGAAACATCCAGAGTGTTTAAATATGGCTAACAAACATATTTACTATGGTTTCGAAGGAAAATCCCTCAACCTACCAGGTATGACACCAGTGACCATATTCCTGTCAGATAGCCTACATTCTGGTGGATCCGGTCGGGGAAAATCCGGTTACATCAGCAATATAAAAAAATCCCACCCCACAAATAAACCTGTGACACTAAAAGACACAAACATGGGAATGTGTCTCAACAAAACGTTAGAGAAGTTATCACCAAAAACCTGAAAAGATACCAGTTTGCTTGCTTCCACTCCACTCAAAGAGGTAATTGATTTAGAGATTTTGGGAGTGATAACACCGAGCAAAATGAATCCTCTAATCTCCGTTTTCACACTCCCGTCCCCTTCTCACCTCTTGTGCTCTCACCATCCCGACACGTTCCCCCTCTTACACTGTAGATGAGCTTGTTGGAACTGGTAATTGCCAGGGGATGAGAGACGTGCGGAACAGCTGGGATGCCAAAACCGGATAACCGTTGCTTCTGTGCCATCGTTCTGATTGAGGGGCAGGGCTGAAGAGGGGTCTGAGGGCCAAAGACTTGTGGAAGATGAGGAAAGGGTGGGGGCAGAATGTTCCCTTTGCTACTTTACAACGTCCAAAACATTCCAGCATCATTCAAGAAAACAACCAGGCAAATAAAAGTCAATGTTTGCAAAATGGGAGCGATTGTACTGACTCCGAAAGTTCATTGGTTGTGGACGTACTAGGGTTGGGCAATATTGGCAAAAAAAAGTTAATCACGATTAATTGTGGTATTTAGCCGATAATGATTAATTTGATGATTAATCCCCTGGAGTCCCTGGACACCCTTATGTCCTAGTCACATGACCAGTTTAGTGGGAAAGAGTTGCTCATCTACACTTGGAGCACATGTTGTGAATGACTCAGCTACAACCACGCCAAATTTTAACACAATATCAGTAAAATAACCGAACTAAAGCCACATTTTTGGAGTTTTGAGTTCATTTGGCTGTGGCTACCATCTTGAATTGGGTTAGCTCCAAAAGTTACTCATCTGCAAAGGTACATCCAATTAATATTTATTGACAGTTTCAATAGTTCATAAAATATTTTGCTAACCAAGAGGCCAAAACAAAAAAAAACACCCAAACACAGAAACACACACAATATTATTACTATATTAACTCGTCTTCCCTGTTTGGAGCTGGGCGATAATTAGAGAAGAATTAACAGGGTTCCTACGTTAAATATAAGACCTTTTAAGACCATTAGGAATGAAATTTAAAACTAAACAGACCTTTTATTGTTATCAATTTAGCTATTAAAGAATTTTTAATATTTAATACAAGAACACCAAATTATTTTAATGAAACGGTCATAACTATGAGACCTTCATATCGACTGCTGTGGATCGCTTCCATCAGAGTGTAAAAATCACTGATATTAAGTCAAATCTCATTGAAAACACATGTTTCCTTGTTTAAATGACAAGCAGTGGACATGACGGAACTTTTTTGAACAGGTGAACAAGCTGTTGTTTACGGGGAATTGTAGCGGCAAAGAGGTTGAAAACATAAAAGGTAAACTGTGCCGTTTTTTGCCTGCAGTTATCACGGGATTTGTAGTTTAACGTGCACAAAGACCGGTAGCAAACTTAGCACTTCATGAAGACAGATCGCATCAACCTCTGATTACAGCGCCTTATTCAGATTATTTATGCAGCCAACGCTTGTGGGGAATGATCGAAAGTGAAAAAATTAAGACTTCACTAAATTAAATTAAAGACCCTGAATGAAAATCTGGGAATTTTTAAGACTTTAGGCCTAAAATTTTAGATTTTTAGATTTTCAAATTTTAGACTTTTTAAGACCCTGCATGAACCCTGAATTAAGACAATATAAGTGAACTCATAAAGATTTATTTCACTATACATGATCGCTTATCCAGATTTCTTTACACTTGTTGCAGCTGAGGTCAACATCTGAAAATCTCTCATTCACACTCTGGTGTTAGTTCCACATTCACTTAACATTCAGCATGAAGGACAGGGCAGCAGCACCAGCAAACCGATAATATCTCACTGTCCAGTGAGCACATTATTTCTGCATCACAAAGAATGCATTCACAGGTTCTAAAGGTAGGAAGGAAGTCAAACTGGGAAAATGAGGGTTTTCCTCACAGATAGTCAAATTTGAGGAATTAAAAAAACACAACTAATGGTCACAAAAGACAATTTTTAGCTCTAACAACTAGGTTTAGCTTTAATATTCTGTGAGACGATACACATCCCGACACAACTCGCCCTCTCATTCTGAACCAGGCTTTATCTTTACTGAAACCATATGCTGGGAGCTCCCACAGCTAGACCTCTCTTATCAACACCACAGTGAGCTGCCTGGTGACAAACCTTTGGCTCCCGCTGAGGGGAAAGGCGGCGGGCCTGGCCGGACCCTCAGCAGAGAAGATGAGGGAGGGGATTTGTAAAAGGATTGGCAGTGGTACGGTGGCAGTGACTGATTATTTATTTTTCCCCTTCTCGGTTTTGAATGTCAAACGCTTGACTAAAGCGGTGTAAAGAATCATGTCAGAGATTTTGCGTCTGATGACACACGGGTACAATGTTAGAGTGTAACTTCACCGTGAGGTCCTAGAAGTGCCAAATTGTTCGACAAGAGGAATCATAATTAGACATTTGTCAATAAAGGATAGAGTTGATGCTTTTACTCCACAAAAACCACACAAGTATTTTTCAATTAGAATACTTCTCAAGAAAATTTAAAGCAAAGTAAAAATTTGACAAAACTTTACAACAACCTAATAAGAAAGTAAGTCTACATTTTGACGCATGAACTGTAGAAGAAAAGTTTTCTCGCCAAGGTAACCACACATCTGTGTCTGTCGCTCCCTGACTTCTGAGTTCATGTGAGGCTAACAGAAACAGACTAAAAAGTCAGCTGTAAACAAAAGAGTTTCTGTGCGAAAAACTATAAATTAGATCTTTAAAACTCCTGAGCAGTGAGCAGAAGATGGTCTCACATGTTGCTTTCTATGATCCTACAGATCTTTATGTCCAGTTTTAATGAGAATGCTTTGCTAAGATATAATTGAAATCTGTAGTTTTGGTGTGCATTCTTTGCATTCTGGGGGAGATTTGATAGAAAAACGGAGTCATACATCAGCAAGAGACACATTGAATGAAAGAGGACAACAATGCCTGCGTTTTGAGGCGTAGTTTTGCATATTTACCACAAATTTATAGAGGAAAGAGGAGTTTGTCTGCAAAGGATTAGAACATTTTAAAAGACATGTGACTTCATAAAATCGTCAAGCTTAAAGGGGTTATATTATGTGTTTCTCAGGCATATATTTAAATATTATACCATAATAAAGTATCTATGTCCCCTTTAGTTGTTATTAAAATGTTGTTTTTGTGT
>JAUBOC010000181.1:22853161-22864479 GCA_032275365.1 Anablepsoides cearensis | reverse complement strand
CTCCTCAGCATGGCTGCCTAAAAACCCTGCAGGATTTCTCTAACATGCATGAATGAGTCAAAGCAAGACTTTGGGTACGTTTTTGATGAGAGGATAACAATATAACATGATATAAAACTCAAAAAAGTTGATTTTACATGATATAGCCCCTTTAAGCTACAATTGTGTAAAAACTGTAGAAGATATCAAAGCACCAGTTCAGACATGTAAAGTCTAACTTTCAGTGAACCGTTTCAGCATTGAAAGATGTTTTTACAGTGAATTCTATCTGAGCTGCAGACCTCTGTAAAGAGATGAGTTTTTCTTATGTATTTCACCTAAATCCCATTGATCGCCATTGTTTGTTGGTTTTTTTCCTCTTATGTTATTTGCAAATTTAGTAGAGATGCTCCATATTGACTTTTTGCCGATATCCGATATGCCGATATTGTTCAACACCTAATTTACGATTCCGATATTAACCGATATTAAGGTGACCTCACATATCTCCTGTCAGGGACATTATGCCTGCTTTTTGATACCCCACTGATGTCTTCCATAGGTAAACACTGTCTGTATAAAAATTAAAACCATTTAACTGAAGTTAGGGAGAAAGTGCCATATTTATTTTTAACATTTTGTCTCAAACAATAGCTTGGATCATGCTCTCCCTGAGATAATCCAGTTTGATGATGTCATCCATTGCGGACCAGTGAACGTCTTTGGACCACAAACATTAACACATTTTGGTCAAATCCATTGTTATCAGAATAAAAACCGATAACGATATGTAGAGATTTTACATTTCTATGCTAATATCGGACCGATATTATCGGACATCCCTAAAATTTAGTTAATTTCATGGGGCGTACCCCCACCATAAGTATATAATTTGCATGTTTTATTTCAAAGCCGAGTGGCGAGATAAAGGACAAAAAATTAACAGGGTTGTACTAAAGGTGATTTAATGCTTTATGCATCTTTAGCTTAAAAAACAATTGGTGTTTTGATATCAAACAGACCAAAATCACCTCAGTTATGACTGCAAACAACACAAGCTTCATGTTGACACTCCATTTAAAAAAAGACTGCCATTCCATGCAAAGATCTGGGCGATAACAATCCTTAATCCCGACCACATTCTTCTCTCTCGGAATACAAACGGCGAGGCTTAAAAATCAAAGATGACATGAATGAGCGCAACCGATGTCACCGACAGCTTTCAGATGTCCACAAGAAAAGCCTCCCAGACTCTCTCTGATAAATCTGTGGGGGGAGGATTGGTCGTTGCGGTGCCAGGAACGGGTTCAGGAGGAAGAGGGGTCACAGCGTGTCCCTTCAGTGTCTGCTCCGTCTTCCAGCAGATGATAAGCCTTCGCTCACTGCACCACAAACCAAGACCGGAAGCCGTGCCAAACAGGGGATCGTCATCCAAAAGATGCTTGGAATCTACAAGTGCACAAACATTCGTCCATACGCGGTTGTAATTTTTCATTTTTTTCCCTCCCTCTTTGAGGAAAAACACAAGTTTTCAGGCACCATCTGCGTGACACACGTCTGCGCCGAGCCAGAACTTTGAGGAAGTTTCTCTACATGTGACAAGCGAGGAAGAAAAGAGGGAACCAACACCACGTTTAAAAAAACACAAATATCTGCCGGATGTTGAGAACCGGAATATGCAAGGAATCATGAGAATGTTAACAAGGAACAGCCTCTAATCACGGGTGAGAATGATAACATTCAGCGGTTGCCTTTGAACCAGCAGGGTGCCAAAGCAGAGGAACCGAAAAGCATGTTTGCTCTAGGGCAGTGGGTTCCCAAAGCCGGGGCTGGGATCCCACAGAGGGTCGGGAAACAACAAGCGAGGGGCCTCCAGATGAATTCCATATATCAAATAAACGTTAAAACCATTTTTTGGGACATAAAAAGCAGAAGTCATAGTTGAGGTTGCTTCATTATATCCCAGTTTATAAGCAACGTTTAAAGGTACTCAATGAAAAGTAGAGCCTTGTATCAGGTGGTGCACAGTCAGCTGTTTCTGTAAATAAACAAACACACATGATAGTTGGCAGCAGGTCACAAATTTTGCCTGCAGCTTTAATCCATCGCCATGAGAAAGATATGATGCAGATTTTGTTTACTGCTTTAAAATAAAAATTCCCAGTTTCATAATGCTGCAACGAGTACCTTTAACCAGCAATTTTAAGGGTTTGCAGCTGTTATTTTGTGGGTGAGAGGCTGGAACGTTTGGGAAGCCTGACCTATGACTACTTTTTTTTTCCCCTGTGCAACAAAACAAAAGTATTTCTTCTTAGCGATTAGGAAAATAAAATAAAGTATTGCTCTGTCATGTTATGACATTGCACATACTTTGGCTGCAGCTGGAGACAGAAACCACCTGCAGTGGAAAACATAGCAGAAGATGAAGGGGAGGGAAAATACTAACTAAAGTGACGAGGTGAGTCGTCACTTGCAGGTTGTGAAATCAGGGTGTTAATGATTGAAGCAAATGTCAAATTATCTGGATGTTCATCACAATGAGGCAATTGTACACAATGAGAAACTAGGAAGCTGCTATTTCACCTTTTATCTGACTGGTATTCATGATCAAATCCTCCTTAATATCTGGGCTGCACAATATTTGAAAACGTTGCTCCATTTAATACTGAAAATGCAATATTGATTACAATAAATCCATATTTTCCTCCCTCCCCCCTTTCGATCAGCAGGATTGACCAAATATGTTATCAGCATTCAATCAATAGTGACTGTTTGTATTGTGTTTTAATTGTGTAACTCCATCTAAATGTATATTTTTTGCTGCCTCTTGGCCAGAACTCCCTTGAAAAAGAGGTTTAATCTCAATGGGACTTTCCTGGTTAAGTAAAGGTAATAGAAATAGAATGGCATTCAGAACATGAATGAATGATAGTTGAAACAAAATGAACACTGATTTATCTCAGACCTCTTTGATATTGATATTGCAATGATAACAAATCGAGACATGTCATATTTAGGGTATTTGTGGCCCATCCCATCGAAACGAGAAATATGGCGAAATAGGCAAATATGGGGTTTTGAGAAAAAACGCTTTAAATTTTTTATTTTTTCCTTGTGAGCTAGCAAAGTTTTTGTTTCTTTCCAACTGAGATATTTTCATATACAAATACTATTTGAGGTTTCCTCTTCATCTTGACATAAAAATAAATTTACATAAAATTAGGATTCAAACCAAACATTTATGTATTATCGTAACCAACAAGACAAATTAATCATATCTCTGGATAAGCTATGATATCAGAATGATCCAGGTATCAAAATGTAGCTTTTAAAAGCAGGAATCTGAAAATGTAATTAGGTCAGTTTGACCAAATTTGACTTATTCCTCATTTCGACATGATGGGTCACATATAAACACAGCACAAAAAGCAAAACAATTATTATTATTTCTTTGTTGAAGCAATGCTTCTTAGCAATGGACATGGTTATATTTGGAAAGAATGTTGATTTATTTCTAAATGGTATCACGTTGGTGAGAAAAAGGCATTTTTGGGTGGAGAGGCAAAGTTGACTAAATGGGCTGCACCCGTTAAAAACTTGGTGAATCAGTTATGGACTCTTGTTGAGATTCTGGTACTCCGGGGGGAATCCCATAACTCTGCAGTCTGGGACCAAACTCCATCCTTTAAAGATGACAAAACTCGCCCCTGCATGAGAGAATGTGACCAAGCTGGTGATGAGGAGGCAGTGCCAGGCTGTTGTGGCTGTGTATGGTTCTTCCGCATGCTACTGAGGAGGTCCATGTTCATTAAATGGACTGACAATATATCTTGTTTAGTACTTGAATCCAATAAATGAGAGTCAATAACAGAATAAGCTGTCTGGCACTGACAGATAAGATTTATCAAGGACTTCTGTATGCTTATTTATTTGTCAAGCCCTTCACTATTTTAAAAACAAGTTTTAACAATTTTGTTTTTGATGTGGATGTGAGGTTTGATCAGAGCCAGCACGTTGGACAGATGCAAGCTGTCAATATGTGCAGAGATCCAACACGCTGCTTTAAAATAAAAAAAATAAATAAGAAATCAACTATTGAGTTTCGTGTTGTTTCAGTGGGTGACAGCGGAAAGCGGGCAACGCGAGAGGGTAAAAATGTCAAAAACTTACCGACTGGAGGAAGAGCAGGGTCCGAACATAATCCCGCTCCGTGTTCAGGATCTCGTTTAAAACGCAGAGCCGGAGCCGCTGCTGTCGGTCCGAGTCTTTAGCGACTTGGATCCCGTTCTCCCGGTGCCCTTCGTCCTCTTCCATTACGATCCTGGCAGACAAACCCCCCCTCCTGAACGGTCTCAAGAAGAACCACGCGTCTTTCCTGAAGTATCCACACTGACTGAACGCTGCTGTTGTCCTCTCTATTAGTTTATTTCACTCCATCTCACAGATTCTGGTGATGCTCGACGCACCGCTGGAAACAAAAAGTTCGTCAAAAGCACCAAAGAAGAAGAAGAGCTCGGATGTGCTCTGTGGTCGTGGTGGAACCAGCTGAGAGCGAAGCGAGGCTGCAGAGAGAGGAGAAACTCAAGAGAGGAAGAAGAAGAGGAGGAGGAGGGACCGACCTCTCTGTGAGCACACAAACAAACAAAACAGTCAAACGTGTATCGGAACCGAACCCTACATCTCTTTTCAGACTTTTAAAGAGTAAGCTAACTGAGTGACTCCCTCGCGCTTTTAGCTTGTTGCCACCAAACAAATAAACCAAAATTAAACTTGTATAAAATAAAATAAAGTGAAATATGTATCGAAACGTGAAAAAAACAAGCCGTAAACGAACCAATATATTTTGACATTTTGCAAAATATACAAACAAGTCGTCAGTTTTACAGTAAGCGTTAGCAATAAGCCAAGATTGATGCTAACATGTAATTTAGCTGAATGAAAGGTATATTTGGAGCTGACTTCAAAAAAAATTAATAAATGTATTTACAATGTTAAATCTAATCTTAAATTGTGCACAATTTTAATAATTCGAGGCCAGACCTTTAACTCAAAAAGATAAAATTAGGCCAGTTAGCAATTTTGGAGAAGTGACGCCATCTAGTGGTGAGAAGCAAAGGTGCAGCTTTCAGTTTTTTAGAAACAGATAATATAGTTAGGACAATGAAAGATTTATAATTGCTATTGGCCTGTGACTGAATGTCCGTAAATATCTCATGAACAACGATTTTAATAAAACCTCACAAATGAGTCACAATGGCTGCCACCTGGGCCCGTTTTTATCAAACATATTAGTGGAAATTTAGACTTAAGTGCTGAAAATTTCTTAGATTTACTCTTAATCTCTGACATAAGTGTAAAATCAAGTTCTTAAGTTTAAGAATAATTCTTACTTTAGTAATTAAGATTTGCCAGAGTTGTTAAGTAACTAAGTACAAATACTTTGTTATACTTAAGTAGAACATTTTTGTTATCTCTACTTTACTTATTTTTCATCCTACTTTTTACTTATACTCCTTACATTTTTTATACAATTATCTATGCTTTCTACTTACATTTTTAAAACAAAGTAGGGAATAGAAAGTCGTTACTCATATTTCATTTCGGCTCATTGTTGTTAAAAAAAAATATTATCCTGATAAACTGTGCCTCCTGGAAAGAGTGAATTTAATTGTAGTTGGATGAGAATTATAACATTCTGATACCAAATTGTACACAATCCAACACAGCTGCACGCCTTTAGAAAAAAATATTTTTTGGAAAGTCCACCTCCCAATAAATGTCATTTTGGGAAGCCTAACCACTCATTTTTACTAAACACTTTTGTTTTTATTGCTTAAGTACATTTTATGTCTGAAATTACATTTGATACTTAAATACAAAAAAGTCAGATACTTTAAGACTTTTACTCAAGTAATATTCTTGGAGGAGACTTTAACTTTTACCGAAACAATTTCATGATAATATATTTGCACTTTTACTCAAGTATCACTTTGAGGTACTTTATACCAGTGGTTCCCAAAGTTGGGGTCGGGACCCACAGTGGGGTCCCAGAACATCAAAGTGGGGTCCTGAAAATATTTTCTGAATTAATTACACTAAAAACATTACAACTTCCAATATTTTTTTGCCTTTGTTGTTACAAGAGTAAAGTTATTGTACTTAAAATGGACAAAAAAGCATAATAAATAATGTTACTGTGCTCTTGTTTATTTGACGTGAAAACAGTGTTCATCAACCAACAACAGCTGGGGTCACAGGTCTCTGCTGCTGGTATTTTGTGGGTCAAAAGCTGAAAAGTTTGGGAACCACTGCTTTATACAACACAGTTTCCACTAGGAGATGACTGAGAAGACCGAGATCCCATCCTCCTCAAGAAAACTGTGCACCACCTGAGAAACTGCACTAAGTGGTCCGGTGGTCCTTCACCTGAGTGTGATTTTCAGTTACAATGTAGAAGAACTAACATAATGTGTGGAAAACAGGTTTAGTCATTAGTACAAAAGAAAGGTGATAAAAAAAAACTCTGGTCAGCTGGTGAGTCAAAGTAGACAACATGATGCTCTCAAGTCTTATTTTTTTTTCCCCCACTTCATTTAAAGTGAGACAGAAATGCTTCAACCTTTAGCTAAGAATTTTTTCACACTTAAGTCCATTCTTAACAGTCTTTATAACAGTATTTCTAAGTTTGATAAATATGGGCCCTGAGATTTATAAATGAACACAAAAATGGCTGTAACTCAAAATATTTTACATACATGTGTTGTGGTAGTAGCTGAGAGTCATTCACAACACGTTTTCTGTTAACAAACATCTTGTGCAAGATCTTGGTTTAAAATTTTTCCAATAATTATTGGCATAAATACGGTGTTGTAAAAATATCTCAAACAGAACAAATTTTAATTAAACATGCATAAAATAATCCCTGGATATTCATCAGTCTCTTTATTTTCCATTCATTTTCATTTACCCAAACACACAGACGGAAGCCTCGGATCATTTTGGGTTTTTTTTTTTTTTTACCTGTAAATATTCCATTTTTCATCTAGTTCTAGTCAACATCATGCAATCAGATTGCTGATGCAGTTAGATATTTACACGTCTTTGTGATCACATTTACCCAGACTGTTGTGTGTGTTGCAGGCTGACACACTCTCAAATAGTTCAAAGTCTTTTAAAATTGTATTCAATTGCAGCTTTAAACTTCTAAATTATGTTCCTTCTGTTAAAAAGGCATGGAAATGACATTTTATTAAAAAGTGGAGAAATTAAAATGTAAATAATGGTTTTAATCAATGCATGTTACATTCAATACCCATTGTGTTCCCTTCCGCACATAATTACAAACATACATACATTTTGTTTGCCATCTCAGACGCAGAATGCAACGGACAACTTCTAAATGCCTTATGCTATCACTTATTTACATATTCTTCCACTTCTGTACATGGCAAGTCCTTAAATACGATCAAAACATTAGAAGAGTAACAGGATACAACGTGTGACTGATTGTGTGTAGTTTCTTTGAAGCGTATTTAATGTACTTTCCTTCCAAAAAAAGGCATGTGCGTACAGCACTGTCATAAAAAGTGAGTCACAATTAGACATGATAGGTTAAAAACTCCACAAAGCCTCTTCTTCAATCATATATCACAAGATAAAACTCTTCCTTCAGCAGGGTTTTTCTTCCAAAATGCACAAAAAGTACAAAAAGACATGTAAGGTAACAAAAAAAATGTGCTCAGTGCAATAAGACTTTCCAATATATCATAGAAACTAAGAGGTGTTTGCCCTGTCCCGTGTCTGTGATAAATAAATTCACATTGTTACAGGCAGACAGTCAGAGGACTTAAATCAAAACAAAAAGGTACAGTGAATAAACAGCAGTGGAAAAGAAAAATCATAAAAATAAAGTTTGATTAACGTTTTGTGAAGGCAAATCTGCACATTTCTGTAACTCTAGCTGAGCTTAAATGAAAATTTACTCTTTATGGCTAAAAAAAGTTTGTTCAGCACTGTGCAAAGTCCCACGCCACCAGTTATTCCTTTTTAGTTGTTTTTTGCTTAAAGAAACAGTCTTTATGGTAATTTACAAACTAGTATTGAGAATACTTTTAAGTGTTTTCACAAGTTCTCTTAAGACATTTGCCTGTTCTAAAATCTGACTTTTTTTCAGATTTATTTATTTTTACAAAAAAATAAAAAAGGGAAAAAAAAGTTGTTCAGCTGCACTTGCCTTTTCTAGGCTGAATTAAGATTACGCCAAAAATACTCTGAAATGCTTTTAGGTATAAATGATACTAACTTTAGTTTAGATGCTTGTTTTGTGATATAATTACTAAAACGTCATGTTAAGTGAAGAAGCAAAAAGTCAATTTTGCTGAAAATAAGTCAAATAAAAACAGACAATATCCAGAAAACGACCGTTTAAAGATGAAAATACGGTCCATTTCTTTTAAAGCAAAAAAATAAAAAAGTAATAATAAAAGGGTGGCCAAGGTTTTGCACAGTATCATTTTGTTGTTGGCTACATTGAGCATTTTGGCCAGTGGATCCATTTTTTTAGATATTGTTAGAAGGATTATGACACTTAAAAACTGCGCTGCCATACTGTTAGGTGTCGGCAGAGACGTCGAACCTAAAATACGTCTTGGGTCGTTTTAGGTAAGCCCTGCAAACATTAAGTGCAAACTCCAGGAGCTCTGTAACAGCTCGCACTATCAGTAAACCCAAACATTGAGAGTAAACCTATTCTAATGTTAGCTTGATTTGACAAGAAACAAAAAAATGAGATATTTAAAACAGTATTATCTTCAAAGCCATGTTTCTAAAGTGACAAAAATCTATTTTTAAACGCCAGGAGCTGGACCTCTGAGGTTCTGTGACCTCTTGTAGTGTCAACTGAATAGCTAAACAAGCACACAAATGGCTGTGTACACACACACAGACACACAGAGACACAGTGTAGTGGTGGTTGTGTAACAGGATGACCGTGCACAAAGCACACTTATGGAAATGACACCCATGTTCAGTAAATAAACAAAATCATTACTCATCTGAGGAGAAACATACATATAAATATTTCTGAGATCTGTTTGCTGCTGAAATGGCCAAATGCGTGATCACATTAGGAAGACTATAGCAGGTGTCTGGATGTGAATAATTTGTTTGGCGATAACGGAAAACATTGGCAAAAAATCCAAAACAAGAACAGATTTAAAGACAACCCTTTATGATCAAACCTGATGAAAATTACTCACATCCTAGGGTTTTAAAAGTTCAAAAGGCCAACAGTGTTACTAATGTATTGCATTTAAAGACTAGCAAAAACTCCTATTTTTGCCACAAAGCATGAACCTAAACAAGGAGAGACGGTCACTGCTAAACTTCAGCCATTCAGAGCTCCAACAAGCAGCTGCAGTACAGAAATGGATGTTTTTCTACCTTGGCATGGTTCTTGACACTTTGATCTCAGAGTCAAAGGCAAACAGTGTTGATATATGTATTCATATAAATACCAAAATAGTACAGTATAAATATAAAGATTCTGTGTGTGTATGTGTGCACGCACAGTTGAAAATGGTATCTAAGTTTAGAATGAGTGTGTATGTGTGTGTGTGTGTGAGCGCTCGTGAGCCAGTGTTGGGACAGGACGGAAGAAGGGAGGGGGCGGGGTTAGAGGTGAGGCTTTCCATCCCCGACCTCGTGGAAGAGCGAGGTGTAAAACTCGGGCTCCAGCTGCTTGTTGCGGTAACGCTGGACAATCTCTGTTATTTTGTGTTTTCGCCTCACATGAGGAGGGTTGTACAAGTCACTTTCCAGGCGCTTCCGTCTGCACACGTTGATGACAGTTTCACGCACAAGAAATCCTGAGAGGCAGACAAAACAAAAAAGCTGTTAGTACTCAACCAGAACAAAAGTCAAGAAACCACTTGATCCAGTTAGAGATTGTATTTTTTTTTTTGCATGGTTTGAAAAAGACTTTAAAAAAGCAACTTTTTGGTAGTCAAGAAATGTATCAAATGCACTAAAAAGCAATCCTAATAAAGTTTTTCCAAGTGAAACATCAAATATAAATTGGAAATGAGTAGAAAGAACAGCAGTGGAGGTAAAATATATTTTAATAGCATCTCAGTGCAGATGGGAAATTGTGATCGATTTTCAAATGTCAAAAATTGATCTTGTTAAAATTGATCTTTGCTGCCAGTTTAAGTAAGCAGAGTAAAAGTAAACTCGTGGCTTCCTGTATTTAAAAACCTGCTGCAGAAAAAAATAATTATGTCCTGTAATAATAGCTGAATCTATCACAAATTACTGTCTTTAGAAATGACTGAAACATTTGATCTGTGTATAACTTCACTGCAATAAACACAATGCTAATTTTGTTAGCTTTTCTATGGTGTTTTAAATTTTAAGTTAGTATGCCAATTAAAGGTCCGCAGTTAGTGATAAATTGGGTTTTTCGTCACATGCTATTTTATACACTTCATTGGACATGTTAATTTCATGATAATCAAAATGCTTGAATAATTATTTCTAAACACATCAAAGCACTCTAAAACATAAATTAAACCCTGATGAGCCTAAAGATCCCCCCTGCTGACAAAGAGTAAGATGAAACTTTTGTTTTCTTTGTCTAAACAAATTTTTCTGTTTGTTTTTTTTAAGTGGTAGGGAAGGATCGGCTCGTTACCCAGAGCTCTGCGGCTGACAACCATTCCGTCCACAAGAGGAATCACCATGCCAAATTTGCCTACAGCTCCGTGCAACCGAATCCTGAAAAGTCCCGTCTTCAGGGGGTGAATGAAGATCAGAGGGACGTCCTTTTCTAGTAACACCGACCTGCGGCGGGAACAACAAAGAAAAAAGTCTCTGACAACACCTGTAAGGTATTTCCCACCAATCAAAGCTTAGGTTTATACTCGAAGAAGAAACAACTCCACTGACTCGTTAGTAAAGGTGTAGCTTTTTTTGTTAATGAAATAATGTTTATAGTATCAACAATTTTTTTCTTCTTGGATGGGAGTTGAAGCATGGACAAAGGAAAACATCACTTGAGTAAAGAAGTAAATCTAAGACAGATGAGGAAAACACAAAATATTACTAATACCTGCATAAACACTGGCAAACTAATGACCATTATGTAATGGGGCAAGGCTAGCTCCAAGTTACACAAGTTTGTAAATGATACCTGTAATAAAGCATACAAATATGTGACCCATCACATCGAAATGAGGATTAAGTCCAATTTTGTCAAAAAGACCGAACTACATTTTCAGATTTCTGGCTTTAAAAGCTACATTTTGATACCTGGATCATTCTGATATCATAAGCTTATCCAT
>JAUBOC010000181.1:22842774-22853061 GCA_032275365.1 Anablepsoides cearensis | reverse complement strand
AAAACACTATATTTGCCTATTTCTCCATATTCCACTTTTGGACTTAATCCTCATTTTGATGTGATGGGTCACATATGCTTATACAACTAAATCCTCATTTATTAACTTTAATTGTTCATATAACTTATTTTTATTTTAAAAGCTAACAACAAGCACTGGGTTATTAAGCTGTAAAAGTAATAAATTGTGTCAATTTAGACATCTATACAATAAAATAAGCTAGAAATATTATCAAGATCAAAGCTAAGATGACAAAACTTTTTACAAAAACTGTATTTCATCTGAACATTTCACCTATAGCAGAATTGTCACTTCTCTGTCACACTTTTTGCACACACCATATGAATACTTCCTGTTTTGCATCGCAGGTTTGAGCTTTGCAAAACAGTTTTTTTTTATTCTTCCTTTTTGCACCTGACCACAACAGGTTGTTCAAACCGACAAAGTGTACCTGCAGGAAGTGCTGTTGCTCAGGCTGGCCTCTAAACCCGTACTGGTTTCCGCCAAAAGATCAGACAACGGGAAGTTCTCTAGAGATACAAAAACAAACACACCAGTAGATTTAGCTCATAAACAAATTATTTACTTATTTTACACATATGGCTTTGGGGAGTTTTGAATCACTAAAATCACTGAAAATTTAAAGACTATGTTCATACCAATGTCGTCGAAGCGTTCCACCCAGACTACAAAAACCTTAGTTTCAGGACCCAACTGGGGGTAAGGCTTTCCAGTTGATGACCTCTTCGCCCTCACCAAGGGACTGAGCTGCAAAAAACCCCAGATCAGATCAGTGAATTTGAGGAAACACTACATGATAGACAGAAAAAAATCACATTGAGTGATGCTGTATGTGGCCTGTGCTGGCAAGATGAGTAATCTTAGTAATCTACTATTTAATTTAAAGTTTTTATTAACAGGCAAGTCTTCCGACCAGCTGGTCACCAGGCCAAGTGAGACCTCCTTTTGTAGCTTTTGAGATGGAGAATTAAAAAATAACAACTCAATATTAAAAAGATTCCTCGTTGCGACTCATTTTGCCAGCATGGTTTACATTTAATTGCAAAACGTTACCTTTTTGGCCGATTCCAAGTTCTCAGAATGGTTGGGGAAGAGTTCCAGTGTGAGATTGTGTTGTCGAAGTATACCAGGCATGAGGTCTGTGTTGGTGTCTGCCTCCACCGTGGAGTCACTGTGCACCGATGACTGCTCTGCAAAACACCAAGGAGCAAGCTTCAACTGTAAATACATTTTATTTTAAGAGATCTGTAAATTATAATCTCAGCTGTAGAATACAGACCTGAACTTTCTGTTAGAGATGGAACGACGAAGGCTATCTCAGACAGAGCATCAGCATAGTATAAAACCTTCTTCTCTCCGTTGAACACTGAACCTCCTGTGTCCTCAGGAGTAGCTGCTTCTTCTGAAACATTTAATTACAACGACACTAAAATGTTTAAATTTTGTCCAAATTCACCCTTATATCTAGTGCAGTAGTAGCCATATACCTGCTTGTTGAATATCATTGGTGTCGGAGCAGGAGTTCAGGGACCAGCTGGTGTCCAGGTGTCCAGTCCACCCTGGGTGGCGTCCCACGTCCACAGACCAGCCCAAAGACAACAAGAACTCCATAAAGTGGGGCTGGACGGTAGATGACGACTCCACGTTCCTCAGGATCTGACCGCAAAGAACAGATTCTTCAATAAGTGAAGATTTTTACAAATACAGTGAAAGAAGGCTGAAACATTTTGAGGTTAAAATATATATGTCACAAAATCTGAAGTGCTCAGATGGCAGATTCAGACACACATTCACCTCAGAGCTGCTTTTTTGTCCAGCCCTCACGTAGAAAATAAAGACAGTGTCAAACGGTCGACAGGGAAGCAAATCCAGGTAGCTGATGTCATCAAAAAATCCTGGCAAAGATGAGTCCAGGCCGATGAGATGAGGAGGAAGACGACTGTTGTTGGGTTCCTAACAATAAAGAACAAATACAGATACAAAAGAAATGAACTTTAACCAAATTACAATATAGTAATTTTTGTTCTGTAGAAATAAATACACAGAGAAACCAAACCTGCCAGTTAATATAATAGTTAGGATTTTAAAAAGATCAAAAAATAACTAGAGAAATGGCATTATCTGGGAAAAATGTAGAGTGAAGAACTATTTTTTTGAAGTTCACTGTAGAAGCTAGAAGTGAAACGGTAAAGCTAAAAGCAGAAGTAGGGAATGACTAGCTAGAGGCAGAACAACAGTAGCTAGAAGTAGCAGACAAATAGCGAAGTCAAATATAGCAAAATGACAAACTCTAAAGTAGCACAACACTAGCTAAAAATAGTAAGAGGCCAGCTAAAAGTACAAACATTAGCTAAACTCTAAAAGCAGTATAAAATGACAAAATAAAAATTAAAAAAAAGTACATTGAGGTAGATTTCAGATACATTTTTGAATGAATTTTAAAGAATCTTAATGTATTCCTATGGGGAAATGTTTGAAAACTAAGTTAAATATTTATATATACATACATATAAGTTACAAAAACCAAAAGTCAAAGCATTTATCTACTGATTAACATTTTGATACATGAATGACAAAATTAGTCCAAAGCAAACGGCTGTAGTTTGCCTGCAGTCCTAACGTGAAAAAAAACGTGAACACTGACTTAGTATTTCCTGAATAAACTATTAAGTTCTTCTGACTAACCTTCAGTGCCTCCAGAGACAGAAAGCCAAACTGTGAGAGGAAGAGGCGCGCTGTCTGGAACTCCTGTGAGGGCGGAGGGGGTTTGCAGTCCGTCTGTGGGTCTGGGAAAGCCTTGGACTTCAAGATTTCATCACTGCGTCGTTCCAAAGAGTTCTCATATTCTATCTGCTTCGTCATCAGAGTACGAAGCTTATCGTGCTGAATTTCCAGCTGAGAAAAAAAAACATGATTGGGTGGTTTTAAAAATGAAGGTAAAACACATTTGATGAAAGAGAGAACAGATTTGTTAATAAAAGATGCACAAGAAAAATCCCACAGAGAACCTCAGAAAGACATCACCTCTCCAAGCTGGAAGTTAAAAGCTTGTACTTGTGTTATTAGTAGTTTGAAGTAAAGCAGGAGAAAAACTACCATTTAAAATTTAGACAATCTAATCTATGTGTTACACGCTGACCCTTGAAAAAGCTTTAAGCTCTCACCAATCATTTGGGTGATTTATAATCAACATTGATATGGTTAAAGAATGAACTATTTTTGCCAGGGTGCAGTTCTGGATTAGGAAATCACCCAAAACAATTATACCCAAACTAATAAGTGTCACGGTTTTTTGTGAGAAACACCCAAGTGAAGCTTTTTTTTTTCTGTCCAACAACTCACGTGAGCGTTATTATTCATCAGTGAACTTGTGGCTTCTGAATCATCCTCACAGCCCAAACAACCCACCTGGGTTTGTACAATAACAAATCACGGGAATCATGAGTTTTCATTGCGCCCAGAGCCATCTCACATCCGTAGATTTGTTTGTAATTAGCAATTTTATGAATGCAAGGGACAACAGGTATCTGCTTTTTTTTTCTTTTTACCTCCCTGCTGACTATATCATCCAGGTCAGGAATGCTGACATCAGCTTTGACAAGAGGAATCTTATCGACCTCTTCTGGGAACGGCCTTTGCTTAACGTTGTACTTGATGCCTACGTCGTTGTTGGGTGTGGGACGGCCCTCAGGAACAAACATCTGCGAGAGGAAAGGATCAGATTAACGGATCTAAAAGGCTGAAGGTAACTCTTAACCTTCATTAGGGAGTAATCTAGAGTGTGAGCTCACCCTCTGATTGGCTCGAGCTCCTCTAGGTTGATGGAAGAGCTGCATCGTCCAGGCGTGTCGTCCAGCTGTCCCGCGAATCAAAACGGTCACCGATGGACTGGGGTCTGTGGGTAGACACTCAGTTATTAAGAAATAAGGGGAATAATTCTGCATACTTGACAGTAAAACAACTTATTTTCTAAATCAATCAAACTAGACTGCCAGCTGGCGGATGTTGAGTTTCTCACTCTGCTCGTTGCCGAGCGGTTGCTCCAGCATTGCAAGGATAACGGAGTTGTCCAGGACGAAGTAGCGGAAATTGCTGACTCCTGTGGCGCTTAGCCTGGCGTAGCGAATCAGGGTGTCTTCATTCAGCAGGCTGCAGGTGGACGCCGGTCCACTGGGAGAAGGGAAGGACCCCAACACCTGCATGATGCTGGGAAACCCCACAAGAACACAAACGAGGACGGGAGTCAGAAAAATGTGGGTCGGCCAAAGCAACACATTTTCCTTCTAATGGGTTCATTGCAAAAATTGTAGAAATAATGAATTTTAAGAATCTAAAGTCAATTTTCTGGACATTAAGCAATGAAGATAAACAAAACAAGATAAGTGTCTAGAGCTAGAAATGTGCTGCAGGTTCCCAGTCATATATTAGTCTGTTATTTTTGTCCAAGTGTTTGTTTAAACGTCTCACCAGGATAAAGTAGCCTCTGCAGCATCCTTCACCCTCATTGAAGCTGGGTTGTGCTCCTTCTCTCCTTTGTGACGAACCTCCTGATCTTGGCGAGATTTACTGCCGGAGATTCCTAGCTCCACTATTTCCAACACTTCCATCAAACAATCCTAGAACCAACCAAAAAAAAAAAGCAGCTTATTAATCAAAACACGGCTCTGAACACTTATTTCAGGTTAATATCTGTTTCTAAACCTGCCTTCTCATCGAGCATGTCAGGGTGCTCCGTCAGCCACACGCAGAGGAACTGGAAGGCAGCCACGATCATGGAGTGAAGGTCTCTTGACTGAAGAGGAGCTGGACGGCTACACTGGTACACGATATATCCACATATAGAGCTGACGGCACGTTTACGGTCTCCAGAATCCACCCCTACCTTTACCTGATTAAAACATATGAAAAAAACCCAAACAATGAGTTTGAAACATCCTAATATCTAATTTATTTTAGTTAAGCCACCAAATAAAATCTGTACAATTTATGTCAGGATTGTCACTTATCAGGTACAGCCTGTGCTTATTGTGTTTGCTGTACCTTGGCGAGCCCAGCCAGCAGCTCCAGGGCAGCGAGTGAAATGCTCATGTCTTGTCTCCACTGGGAATTGAGCCTCTGAGTGACGAGGTGGATGCTGCGCACCAGCAGACCTGACGCAGTATCTGTAAGAGCTAGACCATATAACACCCCGAAATACCAAACACCGCAAACAAATAATAAAAGAAAAAGCACACAAAGCAATGCAGAGTTAAAGCACCACACCTGAAATGTTCCACAGGTTATGAGCTTAGGGTGCCCATAAAGACAACATGCATTAGGAGAGGGAAAATAATCTGGTATGGGGCTCACAAGGATAACAGCTTCAACTGGTAGTGAAAATTAAAAAAATAGTTTAAATCAAAATTTTTAACTTTTCATGTTTATTTTAGGGTTTTGATTTTCTAAAGTCATCATTCTAGCCCCATACAGACGGAGACCTCCATACACAATGAACAGTTTGTTAAAACAGCATCACAGCAAATAACTAAAATCACCTACAAAGACATTTTACCCAGCGCTTTTTAACTCTGCAAACCACGTTAACCACGTTAGCTACAGAGAACAAATGAGTTAGTTTAACAGATTACATGCGGTGTAAGCACTTTTACTAACTCTGCCTCCACCACCGTTAAGGGTCATTTGACCAAAGCATCAGCTGTTAATCTCACCATAATCTCTGAGCAGCGCCTGTGCAGGACGCTCACAGTCTGGACTGGTGGCCTCTGCGGTGCTTCCACTGGTGTAGCTGACGCCACTGTTGGTGCGACTGTGACCCCTCAGGGTCACGTGGCTCCCGTCTATGCTGCCCTGAAATCGCAGCAACGCTGGGGTTCACATCTAACACTTTTAAATTTCTCATCGTTTGTCAGTAAAACAGGAGCAATCAGAGTCTTACTGTTTCAGTCTGTGCTCCTATGGACTCTAACAATGCAGAGTCTTGGACAATATTCAGCATTGCACCTAAGACAGAGAATAAAAGAATACTGTATAAAATAAAAATACATTTAAATCCACACCAGAGTAAATACTGTACAGCTAATAACTAGTAGGTTATACCCAGGATTAGTTGTGTGTTGGTGGGGTCAGTCTCAGTCTGCAGAGCTCCGATGAGGACGTTGACGAGACGAAGCCTCAGAGACAGGAAAGACACGGGCTGGTCATGAGGCCACCCGTCCTCCTCGTTAAACTTTCCCTCCAACAGAACCTACAGGACACAATTATCCCTAACAATTATTATTCAACCCAACTATTATTTTATTAGAATCATTAACCAGCATAAAACACAGCTGAATGAATAAAAATGCCTTTTCATTATCGTTTCCTACATTTAGTTTCTTCTTCTGCTTTGAATTAAAATCATAAAAATTTATTTTTAACATTTAAACAGCAATTATTTGACGATCTGTACTTGTACAATTTATCATGGAGCACAGTCCCAGTTTGAATCAGAATGTAAAGCAACTAAAACAGTTCAAACCCAACTAAAAACCAGTGTTTTAAAAATCCATACAAAAACTTTGGAAAACATCAAGTCTCAATAAGTTGAACATAAAAAAGAAAATCAAAATAAAACGCCAAGCTATTTTTTTCTTAAACAATAAAACAAGCCTCCACTAACACTCATGTTAATAATTATAAAGCTTTTATAGGCAGTTTACCTCTGATTTAATGTTTCCAAAGTGATGCGGCAGTGGCAGCATGGCAAGAAGAATGTTAATGGAAGCTCTCCTCAAGTCAGTAGGATTTACATATACCTTGAATTTGGACAACTCCCTGAAAAATGCAATTAAGACAGAGAGACAAAAAAAGATTCAAATAAGAGGAAACCTGGACAAAAAAAATGCCCCAAAATTGCACATAATATTTTAAAGGAACAAATTATTCAGCCTAAGAAGAGATTTTTGGTACTTTACAAAAACATTTTTATAAATGGTTTATTAATGTTACATAAATATGTTATTTATAGGTCTGCAAACATTATATAAAACACTGAAGCAGGCTCACTACTTGGCAATGATAACTTCTGCGCTATTATTTAGTCAGGCAAAATAATTTTGTTGCTTAGTTTAATTAAATAACTTTATGATTCTATAAATAATCATAGCATTATTTGGAAAACCACAGAGACCGTGTACACCTGAGTTGAACTGAGACGTTATCAGACTTGATAGTTAAAAACAACATTCAACTTACTGACAAATGTTAGAAAAATCTATATTATGAAGAAGTTAATCAAGTAAAGCACCGAGTAGTACCAAGTAGTGCGCCTGCTTCAACACATGAACAGTGTTTTGTTTCATAAACTCATGAATAACTTATTTATAAAGCATTAATAAATAATTTTTAAAGAAGCCATTATTGAAGAGAGTGGGGGACGAAAGCAAGTCTTTCATTATTTAAATACAAAAATTTTTCCATAAAGCTACCTGTCTGGCACAATTGTCTCCAAAGCAGCGATGAAATAGGGCACGACAACGTTGATGCCTTTCAGGTCAGTACAGAAGAGAGAGGAAGAGTTGAGGATGATAGAAGCCAGGACAGGTCTACAGATGAAATCAGAAATCTGGAGACCCTGAATCAGAACCATGTAGAACCTAAAAAACAAAGATTAGGAACAGATTTAACATATCTATGCTGCCGACCGTAGTGAAAATATAACTTGCATTGTATTTTCTTTTTTATTACTACCTGGACAGGTAAACAGGAAGAATATCCTCTCCGGTTTTTTTGCTACAGAAAATGCGACAGAGTGTCCCACAGGCCTCAGCGCGCCCTGACTCGTAGCTCTCGGGGAACTCGTTGATGTCAAACAGCGGGTTGGGCACCATGGAGTCCGTGGACATTTGAGAACCCTTCCTCCTCAGCTCCAAACCCACCTGAGTGGCGATCGCTGAAGGAAGTGCGAAGAAGCAGAACAAAGAGAACCCTGAATCGTTATGCGCTCCACTGCTTTGGTGCACGTACGAGAAGCGGGCAAACACAAACATGTATACTTTATGTGGACGATAAAAAGGCAACAGCAGAGATTTAACATGTAAAAACAAAAAAAAGCAGACATTTATTCACAAAAGAGAACACTTCAATGATTCCAAACTGACACATCCTTTGAAAGCATTCGGAAAAGGAAACTCTGACACAAAGAATTTGTCATTAAAGTTCAACCAACCCACTGTTACAAACATGTAGTGAACAATATGCCATTTACTTGCATGCCCACAATGCAAAGTCCCTGTGTCAGCTTCCTTCATGTTGCAATTATATGACTGTCTATTAAAAATACGGATCATTCAATTCATGCACTGAGGCACAAAAGCAATAAAATCACAACTCAAGTAAACGGACAACACAAAAATAATTTACAAAAATCAAAACATTAATGCTGAAGTTGAGGGTGGGGGGTCTGAAACGCATAAATCCAGATTAGCATAAATCAAAAAGTAAATAAATAAAATGATGTGGCATTGTAAAAAAATAAAAAAAACTGGCAACATTATGGCTGAGACAAATGGTCAGTTGGTGAAATCCATTTCATCACCTTCGGGGAAAAACGCTGGTAAACTTTTATATTTATGACAAAGATCAATGGGGACAGAAAACGATGGCGATGATGGCAATGATCATGAGGAATTCAACTGAAAAGCAGGAAGATTTGTCAAGAAACGCAAATCAAGTGAGAGGAGGGGAAAAACAAAAACAAAAGCTGCCATTCCTACTTACAAGATTTATAAGAAAGGAGAATTTGGATAAAAGAGGCTGCAAGATAACAGAAATAGTGGAGAGACACAAAATCAAAGCAGATCCAATATTTTAGGATCAAGTCATAATCAGGCATGAATTGTATTTTTGTTCTCCTAAATACACGACGTTTGACCAAATTACAACTACTGACATTAATCAGACATGGTAGACACGTGCAGGACATTACACCAAGAAGAGAAATATAAACAGAGAGCCAATAATTAGCCATTTATCTGTTCAAATAATGACTATGTGTTTTTTTCATATAATGAATCCTTTTTGTTTAATTGTAGCCTGAATTCAGCCAGTTTTAGAAAAGCTGCAGGATGCAAATGATTTAGGATATTTCCATCTGACTCCATGTGGCCACTTCTAACCAAGCCCTCCACGCACAGAAAGGCACAACAAAGTTTCTGAGAAAAAGATGGGAAAAAACGAAAAACACGTCCCAATAACACACAGTAAAAAGAATAACATCACAAACACGTAACTCCACAAAAAACACATACTAATGAACAGCAACTTAAACACTTGCTCATGCGTCAATTAAAAAAAAAAAACTTTACGTTCCCCCTTCTTACCGGTCATGCTGGGGTCTCGGCTGAGGCCGCTGTGGAGTTTACAGTGGACCAGAGCCGCGTCGAAAAGCCACTGACCAAACAGGTTAAGGATGCTGTTGACCTTGGGCCGGGCCGGGGCCGGCAGCGGCCGGGACTCTAAACTACTCTGGTTGGGGCTGGAAACCAGGGTTGGGGAGGACGTCGGCTGCTGCTGCTGCTGTTGTTGCTGCTGCTGGGATGCTTTGGTTGGTTGACTACTACTGCTCTGCAGGGTGGAGAGAGGACAGATATGTGGCTGAGCTTCAAATAACATTAACAGCTCAACTAAGAGACCTTTTATTCACATACATCAAGTGGTCTGAACACAATCTAACCTCAACACTGATGTAGGAGCACCTACTGAGCCGATGTGACCGCACATAAACATTCTAAAAATCCAGCCGTTTTTTGTTTGTTTTAGTGAGAAGTTTATCTGAGTCAGGCTCAAAATAAATGTTTATTTTGTTGGGATATTTTTATTATTCATTTTTTCTTGGATTTAATGTTTGCTCTGGTTGTTTTTAAGAGCTGGTTGTACCTGCTGAGGTCACTGTCATGACCCTGTCACAGGTTTTTGAAGAAAATAGGTGACATTACATTTGATTTTATTCCATCTTCAGCATAGATATCTTCGGTGTTGGACAAAACTTTCACAAGTTGTCTAAACATAATTTTGTGGCAGGGCCTTTAGCTATAATGTGTTTACCTAATGTTTACATAAGCAAACAGTCTTATGGGTTAAAATGTTTATTTTTGCTTTGACACAGAGTTAGGCAATCAAGTTTATAAAGATAATTCTACACAAATTCAACTCAAATACAGTGGGGAGAACAAGTATTTGATACACTGTTGATTTTTCAGGTTTTCCCACTTGCAAAGCATGTAGAAG
>JAUBOC010000181.1:22825872-22842674 GCA_032275365.1 Anablepsoides cearensis | reverse complement strand
CAGTCTTCTACATGCTTTGCAAGTGGGAAAACCTGAAAAATCCACAGTGTATCAAATACTTGTTCTCCCCACTGTATGTCTTATAACTGTTAATTCCAAAATAATAGCTGTTCCTGACTAGAGAGCGAGTAAATGACAACCAGTCATCTGAGACACATTACAAATGACTTAACAGCCTTTAAGAAATCACAAAAAGATGATCTGAAAAGAAGTAAACATGTCTTGTTTAGAAGTCAACTCCTAAAAACATAATGCAACAACATAAAATAAACAAACATTTGGAGTTGATTTTACTGGATGTCCTCAATTTGAAACAATTAAACTTACAGTTGAACTCTTGCTCGTAGTTTTAGCCACCACTGCGTGGCGTTGCTTGCGGCTGTGGGGGGGTGTCGTGTTGGTGATGGAGGGCGGAGGGGACATGCTCATTCTGTTCACCGGGGTGGGCGGGGCACTGTCAGCTCTGGGACGTGATATACCTGTAATAAAATAAATAAATAAAAAGTAAAGTAAGCAGAGCCCACATTGTGTTTCCTCTTTAAGCTGGAGAGTGGGGTTTAATTTCTCAGAGGCGATGATGTGAAGAGAAGAGAAAATGATTTGGTGAAGGAAACGGTGAGTTAATCAGGGGGGAGGTGATCGTTTGTAAACATGCAAGACGATGGTTAGATATAAATCACGAAGAATAATTACTGATTGACTCTTTATGCCTGAAGGAAGCCCCTTAGTGGTGATCTCATAGTCAAGTCTGAATAACTGGGGTGTTATCATGTTGCTGAGTGACAAAAACCCAAAGACTTTAAAGTTCCAGTGTGCAACATTTTCACTAATTAATGCATAAATGCAATATATTTGGACTAATGCAGGAAAAGGGAATCTTTTGTGTTTTTGTTACATTAACATAAAGCAAATACAACTTTTCACATAAACCTTTCTAACTACAGTAGCCCCAATGACACAAACCAGTTGCGGAATCTAAACCAAATCTGTTTCATTTTTTTGTGTCCACTGTAATTTAAAAGGGCGTGCGGTTGGGGTTAATTACTCACTAGATACTACACACTGGACCTTTAACAGATAAATCACCACAAATAAAATAAATCATCTGTCCAGAATATCTCATTATATGATGGATCAGCTGATGTTGGTACCATGAGAGAGCAGCACTGGACAAAAAGAGAACACCCTCTCGCGTACATCTCTCTTTTCAACAGACACACCTACAGCGTAAAGAGAAAAATACATACGGACATGTTTCTATTCAAGCTTTTCAAATTATGTATCTATAATTCAGAATCGCCATTTTCAGTTTACACAGAAATAATGTCAAGACAGTACTGGGAGAAAGAAAAAGTTGGAAAAAAATTATTACCCAAGTTTTATTTGTCTTAAAATAAAAACTAACTTTGCTCTTTCTACTGCTTGCAAAAATCCACAATGTGGCACTTTACTGATAAAAAGTCAAACTTTGTTCCTCGATTACCTCAAATGCATATTTTCCACTGTTTTCATCTACAACAAATGTTTACATTTTATCCTAATTCCATTTATTATAGCCGTCTATATTTATTTACTGTCCAGTCAAACTGATTCTCACAGTCATGTCTGAATGTAATGTGAGCAACATTTGTGGAAAAAATACCAATTTCTAAATTAATGATGCAAACTATGCCTGAAAACAGCAAAATATTTACTCTTGTTGACTTTTTTCCTTTATCTTGATCTATCCTTTGATTAAAATGTGATTTTAGGGGGAAAATGTTAATCTAACATAAGATTATTTCAAATTCTTTGAAAAATCCCAACTAAAGATCTCATCTTGTTTTTCTTTGTTTGATTATGACATTTAGGGTCAATAGTTTTTTTTTTAATCAGTTCTGAGAGTCACATAACTCAGCATCTTACCGAGGAAAGCATCCACGAGGCAGCTGATGCCCTTCATGGCCCTGAAGAAGATCTGTGGTAGCTGTTTTAAACATGGATGCAACACGACTTCGTGGGGAATTCCACTCGAGTTTAAAAACTGTTCTTGAAACTTCGGAGTGGTGCTCACTATCGCAGGGTTGCTCAGGTCTACTGGATTGCTGCAAATAAAAGAAGATGCACATTCAAGATTTGAGTAAAAAGCGTACAGATCTAAGACTGAATAGGCAGAAACGCCCTAAATAACAAGATGAGAGATGAATAAAATACAAACAAAAGGTTAATTATTTAGACTTAAATGTTATTGATTGTGGGAAGTAGATCGCAGGTAACTTCCACTTCCTCTTAACAAACGTGTTTAAACAAACCGTCATTCTTTCTTTCAGTTAAAAAAAAAGAACTTGCATTGAGGCATTACGCACCCGATCATGTGGAGAAAACGGTACCACGTCTGCGCCACACAATCGTTGTCCATCTCTAAAGGAATCAAGTTGGCGTCCTCGTCAGGAACTTTAAAAGGTGGGAAGGATGGGCCGTGAGTGAACCGCAGAAGTCTGTTGTGTCAAATTGGACAAAAATACAAACATTATTACCCTTTTAGTGAAATTATTCATTTAGTAGTCTTCATTTTTTTCTAATTAAATATAAAAGCAGGTTAAAAAAACTCACTTAACTGACAAATTTGATCAGCATTTTATGCAAATGAAGTGTAACCAGATCCACTCTTACCTTGAGGTTAGTGCACAAGCAACTCTGCTCCACTGCTCTATAACAGGAGGGTGATGTCTCCAGTTGGACAGCATCTCTCTCGCTGTCTTCCAGTATGGCGGCGTGGGAAAGCAGCGCGCGCACGCAAGCAGCCACACCTCGAACAGCACCGCCATTAATTTATCTGCCAGTTTCTCCGCAACCCCCACTAAATAAAAACAGTTGGATTACTGTTAGTCACCAGGGCTGAGGATGAAGAAACGGGCCGTTAAGTACTTACCGCCGACCAACGGCGGTGCGAGCAACGTGTCGTTGATGCGGAGCAGGAAGAGCAGCAGCACCTCCCAGGTTTCCCTCACCATGGAAACGGATTCTCGCGCCAGCTTCTGGACCGCGGTCAGAACCTGCTGGCAGAGCCTGAAGTGGTTCAGACTGTGTTGCTCGGGCCTGGAGGTAGAAACAGTCGAGTTTGACAAACGCTGAAACAACAAGCAGCTTATGTTGATCATTTCTTACAAAAGTCACTGTAACTGTTTGTTTTTCAGCAGATTAGTGGTTAGCACTGACGCCTCACAGCAAGAAGGTCCTGGGTTCTTTCTGTCTGGAGTTTGCATGTTCTTCTTATGTTTTCATGGGAACCACACAGATAGGAAAAAAACACTCTCATATTTCCACATACCTTGGCACAAAGACGTTGTAGAGGTGTTTGAGAATGGTCTGGATGTACATGTTGGGCTCCTTCACCACAGGCTGAGGCATTGAGTCCCTCGGTGACACCAGGGCCATCATCCAGTCCGTGTACACGTCCACACACAGCTTGACGGTGTCCCCCTCCAAAGGGAGTGTCAGGCCATAACAAAGCACCTCCATGGTCCACTTTACCTAAGAAGCAGTGGGGGTTTTTTAAAGATGAGTCACTGTTTGTTGAAGCCTTTGGTTTTGCAAAACGTTACAGGGGTGGAGACTCTTTTATCATTGCATGTGTTGCTGAACATATTTTTAGTAGCATACTTTTGAGATAATACGAAACTATGTTGACTGTCTGAACAATCTCAAGAGGGTCATAATGACGAGTAAATCACTTCTGATCCACAGTGGAAAAACAATAAAAGGCCAAAGGTTTATGCTAGGATGATGACAATAATAAAAAAATATGTACTGTGGCTCTCCTAAAACATCTCTTCATTATAAAAAAAGAACACCAGATTATCATTTTGTGACTGTTACACCATAAGTGTAAAAGATGACAGAAAAGGAAAATATTTTATTCAATAACATCTTAATAAATCTTAAGTTGTTTAATTTAAAATTAGTTTTCCACCACAAAACCTGCATATTATATTAAATCCATTCCGTAATAATTTACTGAAGTATTTTGAATTACGTTAGAGTTTGTTTTAGTATTTATAGATCAAGGTCTTTCTGAATTTTATCCTCAAAATTGTCTTTAAAACCTCAGCACTGATGCTCTATGCAGTAGAAAAATATTACCAAAATATTACCTTTTGGTCACATTAGTATCTGACATATGCTGTCAAATCATTCATTAAAACCACTGCTTTACCAGCTCAAAGCAGCATGTGGCAGTAGTTGGTTCATTCTATAGTTTTTTTGTTTTAATACGATAGTGAGTTTTTAAAAGCAGATTCTTATTTTGCACATTGGGCACACAAAGAGACCAAAAACTGGCCAGCCATAATAACAAAAGCAAGCTGAATCAGCGTCTGTCAAAATCCTACAAAATGACTCACGATCATATATCGCTAGCTATAAAACACGTTTAAAAAGTGCAGCTTATAAAGTTTTTATGCAGGTAAATACACAAAGCAAAAAACAAACGTCAAAGTTTTGGTATTTTTGACTAACCTTAAATGAGAAGCTGAGGGAGAACTATTTAATTTCAAACTTGCGTCTAGTGCAGATGATGTACAAAACTATCATTATAGCACTTAGCATCACTCTTGTCTTTACCTGGTAGATTAGCTACAAAGAAAATATCCCTGAGCAAAAGACATCAAAACCCAAAGGGACTGAGCTTAATGGAGGGTAAATGTACTTTGAGAGCATGAGAAAAACACTTTTAACTCAATGTCAAGTCTATTTCAACACACATGCTCACACTCTGAGTGAAACATGCTGGAGATCATATTCAGTCTTTATTGTGACATAGGCTGAATCTGGTCAAACTGAAAAATGGAAAAAAAGCAAAATGCAAAACAGTTATTTTTAAAGTCGTCTGTGTGCACACACCCTAAGAGTGATTTGAATATTTGACAACACAATACGAAAACCAAAACTCAACACAACACTGTAGTTTGACTGAAAACTGTGTCATTAAATATTGTATGGAAAAAATATGAGAACTGTTCCTTTTACTGTTTGTTTCTCTTTTAATTCATATTACATAAACTTAAGATTTAACTTCTTTGTTAAATAATCAAGCTTGAATCTGACACTTAAAATATAATAATTAGCACTGCATGTAAGAAAAATACTTTGTAGTTAGGGGTGTCTATATCAAGATTTTATCAGTACTTACTGAGTACTGATAACAAATAGTGAATAAGCTAGTATTTAAACATTAAACAATGACTTTAAAAGGACATTTATTTTATGAAGAACACAGCAAACAGTCGCTGTCAGCTCTCATCACCTGTGTTTATTTTAAATAATCTCCAATACTACCTACTTTTCCCCCCTTAGTTATTTGCAAAACAGAAAAGGAAATGATGTCACCAACCACAAAAGTGTTATTGAGTACAAGTATTTGTTGTTTTATGTAATTTATGGTACATCAAGCCCCCACATTTTCCTTGATGTAAAGGTTAGTTTGTAAGAAATAAATACACACCACCTGTCAACACAGGCTGAGCTGTGTTAACCAGCTTTGCCTGTTAAACATATTAAGGTGCTACAGCAGGATCATTCGTCACATGGAGACAGGCTTCCGAGGCCAATAAGAGTTCCAGAAATAGAGGCAGCAGACTGTAAGGAATTATTTCAAACGATTCATCAATATAAAGTGCTTACCTCTTTGTCTGTTTTGAGGATGTTCTCCGTGGCGACAGGGCTCACAGCCGTGCCCAGGGGTTTGACCACAGCATTTGCCACCTCCGTGCCCACGCTGGGAGGGTAGGTGTGCAGAACGCTGAGGTGGCCCTGGTCACTCTGCACCACCAGCTGCAGCGAACGCCACTCGGAGTACATGTTGCTCTCTGTTCACACCTCTTGCCTCCCACCTGCAAGACACACAGCTGTGATCCTAAGGTGGAAAGTTCATGGTTTGTTCATCCAATCCAAGTTTAGCAACTATTCAGTTGTGACAATTACCTGAGAAATATTTATTTCAGAACTGACCTCCACTGCTGGGAGAAATGAAACTGCTCAAATTTAACTAGTTTAACAGGTTTTAGCAAATCTCGCGTGGCATTACATAAAATATCAAAATGTATGACAACAGTTATTAGAAAATAAAAACTTTGCATTAGTAAACTAACTAATATATGCGGATATAGGCTTAACAACAATACAAAGAGCTAAATGTTGATGCAGCTTCTACAGATATTAATGTCACCGCTTACGTTTCGTCCTCACTTTTAAGTAAAATAGTCTGAAAATAGAATACCACCAGGGTGTCTCGGAAGATTACAGTAACTACAAAAGTCATTAGGATCGTTAGCAGGCAGAAGAATCACAACCAGGAAACGGATCTTAGATCGAGCAGCTCGTTAGCTAGCATAAAACCATCTTCCTCTTGCTAGTGACATTAGCTTAACTTGGAGGTAGGGTTTTTCAATGTTACAAGACCGTCTTGCTGAACAAGTAAAAAAGCTATTACAATTATAAACTTATGGTTTTTAGATACTCACTGTTATAAATTTTAAACTACGTTGTATTACATTCTACGTAACGAGCTAATAGCTCGGTTTTGTGTTAGCCTCTTCGTTGACATTAGCTCGCTGTCAGTTCTGCAGGCTAACTAAACTACTCAACTTTGCAAAGCTACGTAAGCTGTTTTTTCTCTTTTTTACCTGGAACAACTGGAGACGTTGTCATAACAGAGCTCGAAAAAGTCCCAGGCTATGCTTTTCACGAAACCTGGTCTAAACCATAACAGCTTCCATCTTCGCAATGTCAGGGTTTGACGGGCTAACGGGGGAAACAGAAGGGGGTGTTGTGTCGAAAAAAGCAACCCGGTCGCAGCAGTGCCCTAATGGCTTTTGTTTTTCACTAATGAAGTTAATGCACAAATGACAAACTGACTTTTAGTTTTCAGAACTTCTAAGAATATAATTATATAAAATCATGTTTAAGAGATCTTTGGGTACAAAGCGGGTTCTCAAGAATGTATGTTGCCAGGATATGTGCCTCTAGCTATTCCTGACTAAAAAAGATTTTCGGCTACGAAAAACTTTATCTGGAGTGCAAAAAAATACTTTATGCTTGGATAACAACAACTATGGATTATTGAGTTTTTAAGGGAATTTTTTTTAAAAGCTTAAGTCCGTTTGATATTTTTTAATAAAGATGCCCAAAAATGCCCCGTCCACTTCAGGGGTCCTTTTGACCAACAGGGTGCTTTTTTCAACACTACACCAACGGTTACCGCCCCCTAATGTTTGTCAAAATGAATGTGCCTAAAAGGTAAACGTTTTGAATAAGAAAAACAAGAATTTATACAGGTGTAACTTGATTTTAAAAATAAAAAATGTCTAAATGTTATTTTTTACTCTTAAATCTAATTTTATTAAGTAACCCATAAAGAAGTATCAAAATACAGGCTTTAATAGTAATTAACGCTAATAAAAAATGTTTCTAACTAATGAAGATTATTATTGGGAAATAAATGGAAGCCATTTGGCTCACCCCTTTAAAGTAACATATTCATGTTTATTGCAACTGCATACACTTGCATTTAGCTTTTTTTCTATGTGTTCTTCCCCCTTGGGTTTATGTTTTTGATGTTTTCTCCTGCAGAGGGAGGCCTTGAAACAGTCTCCTCAGTAATTCAGTATCCTGTTAGAGCAGTTATTTGCTTGAGAATCACACAATCTAAACACCATATATTTATTTGCATTTCTGAAATTCAGATATGCAATTAACATACACAGAGTTCTCAAAAACAAGTCAAATTATAAGAATGTTAATCTTATACTGCTTTATATTAAACAAATAAAATCTAGGGATACAAAGGAGTACATTATAAACATTGTTAACTAGTTTTATTGGACACATATGTTAGATTTCATCAGAAAACAACAAACAAAACATTTTATTTTGTTCTGGATGCAGTAAAACAGTAATTATCTTTACAGTAGGGGGCAGCAATGATCAACACTGTGGAAAAGTAACAGTCTCATGTAAACTACATGTTGGTGAACATTTCAAGCCATTAATTCTTATTCTTAGATAATTCTTGGTAAATAAATATAAATTGGATTAATTCAGACGTCATAAAGCTACTGAGTTACAAGTATCTGTATCGTGTACAGCATCTCTGGTATGTGTCAAAACATGTGATTGGTCTGTTTTAAAAAGTTCAAAATAACCCTGAAGGTTCGTTTTAACCTGCTGCGCTCCAGTGTACACACACAAGTATTCAATGCATGTCGTTGAAAGACAAGTCACTTAAGTACAAGTTTACAAAAATATTTATAGTAAATGTGTTTCAGATGTCCTCTCCGCCTTGGCAAGAGTTATAAAAAAAATACTGATTTGGACACATGGCGTACATATGTTGTAAATCCTCTCTTCAAAACAAGCCAGAGGGAAAAAACATTAACAGTCCCCAGCTTTCAGAGTCTGCAAACCAGACCCAACACATTATCCAATCTGACCTTTAAAGTGATAAATTTTACAACAGGTGAAAAACAGATGGTGTAGTAAACACAGAAGAGAAGATAATACTTTTGTGTTGCAGAAGTTAGCAGTCAGCATCTCCCGCAACATTCTTAAATGTCTATGACTTCCACATGAGCGCTCGTTGAGCCAAACCACTTCTCTCCTGGATAACGTTCACAGAGGGGAGAGGCATCCAGTAGAATTATCGATTGAAGTCAGCATTCTCATCATCATCATCCTCCCTCCATGTTTGCTAAGGTGCACGTGCAGTCATGGGGCGATGCTATGACTGGAAGCCATATGCTAAGGCAGCTAAAAGAAGCGAGAAACAAAAAACAAGATTTGAAATGCTGATGTTTTAAAACTTTAGTGGGAGAGAAGAAACATTTTCAGTCAAGAGAATAACTGGTTCCACTTAGTGACTTTACTCTCTCATCACCCACCTGAATGAAACTGTGCCGTGCAGCAGAGTCCCTCCCCTCTTGCGCTCTGGTAAATGGGTGACACACACACTCTGGCAGAAGGGGGGAGGTGCGTGAGTCGTTTTGACAGGGAGTCAGGTGGCAAATAGAAGGAGGAGCGTTGGCCCGGCACGGAGCTATGCTGCGCCTCCCAGGTGAGCCAGTAGCCCCTCAAACCCTCCACCCCGCCCTTCCAGTCCACCTGCACCGAGTCAGTGCCTACGGTGGTCAGCTGGAGGTCTGCCAGGGCTGGAGTCGCTGGATAAGGAAACCTCAGATGTTAGTCAGGGAGTACTTCAAAAGGAAAGAGAGCAGAACTACAGAGCCGACTTCACTTGGATTATAACTGATCCTAGGTTCAGTAGAAGCACAAAACTCACTTTAAAGTTAAAACATTTCTCAAATTTAGTAGATAAAAACGATTGTCACTGTTTGTTCTTGTATAAAACTCACCTTCTTGAGTGCACATTTTGACAGACATCGCCTTCTTCTTTCCTGACGCGTACTGAGCAGTCACTGTGACCAGGTACGTGGTGCCGGGTCGGAGGTCTTTCAGCAGGGTTGAGTTCTGCGCCCGGCCCACCGTGACCGTGTGGAGTTCTCCTCTGGGCAGGGCCGAGTACTCGATGTAGTAACTCGCTACCGCCTCTGGCTGAAGAGGACCCCAACTCACCCGAGCGCTTGTTCTCCCGGACTCAGAGACTGTTACTACAGATGGGCTCACTGCCTCTGGAGCACAAAAACAAGAAATTAGGGAAATTGTCACAATTCTTTTTATGCCTCACAACTATAAAACGTTTTACTGATAGAAAATGTATTTTTCCTTTTTATCTTCAACATTTTCACGTTAACGTTAAAACTGTGTTCATTGTTAAGTAAGACTGATGGAAGAGTTCCAGTAAACATTGCAACTCTTTATTTAGCCATTCAGAATCCCAAAGCATTCATCAACAAATAAAAGAAGCACACTCTTCGAACTGAAAGTTTGGGCCGGAATTTTTTTTGGCAGTGTTTGGATTTTTACAACAGCCAGTCCATCCAGTATTTGAGTTCACTGGATAATATGTAATAAACTTGCACAAAGTAATATTTGTATGATCCCGGACGAGCCCCCAATTTATGTTACAACGGCTCTTCTGGCTGCAACATAAAATGAGGACTGAACTCAAATGTGGGAGTTTAAAGGTTTATATTCTAAAAACAATCAGCTAAAATAACTTCACACATCACAACTTTAGTTGTTCTTTAGTCTTTAGTTTTTGTTAGCATCGAGGTAGGTAATTATTTAGGTAATTTTACAACAACTAATAAAAAGACAATAGTCTAACCTGGTTTGGTTGTGAAGGAGACAGATAGAGCATTAAATGAATGTTCGTTGGACTCTGGAGTTAATTTGGCAGTGTAGGTGGTGTCGGGCTTCAAGCCGGTCAGCCTGATGCTGTTGGACTCCGCAGGCTGGGTGAGTCGCTGGTAAGGATTACCACCAGTGCTCGGACTGGTACCGCTGCTGCCTCCACCTCCGGCCCCTTCTGTCGCAACCTGAGCAAAGCGGATCTCGTAGTAGCCTGACAAACCGGACAGAACGGGTCGCCAGTTGAGGGTGGCGGCGTTGGTGGTAACGTCTCGGACGTTGATGCGCTCGGCTCGGATGATCTCTGTTGAAGAGAACTGATGTTATTGTGCACACATGACACAAGAATTCACTATGTGAACATAAAAAAACACTTCAGACTTCAGCCAAACTTAAATTTCAACATGCATTCACAACCCTCTAAATAAGACAACTTGAAATAGCAAACTAAGTGAGGCCCTGCAACAAAATACCTAACTCCACAGAGGCATTGATGTCTGTGTTTAAATCACTGGGCTCTTACCAACACAGGCTTTATTTATACTGTGCATGAAGTCTTACATATGCAGCACACGCTGTATGAAGTGCCTCTTCTGACTATTATGGCAGTTACCTAATCTAGCCTGAGAAATGGGCAATCCCCCCACAGTCTGTATTTATAAACATGCATCATGTCTGGAATAACGCTGGAGGATGTAGAAAGAGTTGAATCGTTAATCCATTAATAGATCAGACTATCAGGTTTCACATGCAGACAGGCTCTCTCAGTGTCCCGACATCCTATTTAAATCCCTCCTGAGGAACAGGAGCAGAGACGTGTTACACACCTGGCAGAAAACTAAAGGAGACTGTAGCTGCTAACAAGATGGTTCTTAAAGCCACTGAATTATATTGATTTTGGTTTTATCCATTTAGAACTACTCACATTTCAAATGATTGTTTACAGTATGATTATATCAGAATTGAGACAAAAGATAAAAACGGTAGTCGTAAACTTATTTATTGCAACTATTAAGATTGTTTATGGCATGTTTAATTAGATTAGAAGAAGTTATTGTATATTTGGAGCAAGTTATTCTGGGAACCACTGATTTGCTGTACACTGATTTAAAAACAGTTTTGTAATACTTTTCAGCCTAATCAAAACATTGATTTTATGTGTTTTATTGTTGTTGTAAAAGAATAAGTACTTCCAATAATGAATAATTTAAGATTTAAATTAATTATTTAAACATCTTTTGTCAATAAATGATAAGAAAAAACTTTTAAGTGACACAATCCAGCCAAAACATATCAACATCTACCTTAAAGTATCAACTTTATCAGGAATCTCAAAAAGAGTCATATGGTTCATATGTGGTAAACAAATGTTTTGTCTTTCCTGAAAAACTTGGGGGAAAATGACTGGCAATTATTTTAGGAAAGTGTCAATATTTTGAGCTAAAAAATACACAGAAAGTTTACATGTATCTGAAAAATTAGGCCAATGTCGACATGTCTTGCATTTCTTCTAATTACCAGCAGAGGGTGCACCTACAAATTTAAACTGTTTCTTTAAACAGGTGTCAACTTTTTAATTTGTACAAACTGTATCATTTTATAAAAAGTCTCCAAGGAGGAATCAGCCGAAGTGCTCCATTTGACCCGACTCACCGATGATGGCGTCCCGCAGGTCTTTTGTGATGATGCTCATGTCATCGATGTCCACAAAGTACAGGTGGTTATCCACAGGGGGGGTCACCACCTTCCTCAGCACCTTGTAGTTGCTGTGCCCGGTGGAGACCACCAGCACCGCCACGCCCTCCTCCCGCAGCTCAGCCATTGGTCCGATTACGTCCCCGGGTTTCACGCCGTCGGTCATCCACACCAGCACCCTCGGCAGTCCCGCCCGAGCCCCGCCCTCCGTCCCGGGTCGCAGCACCCACTGCTGTGCCATTTTGAGGGCGTCCACCGTGTTCGTGTCCCCCCTGAGGGGCCGGATGTTTTTCAGAGCCCTCTGCAGGCCGTTTTGGGTGAGGTGTCTGTTGAAGTTGAACTCGACGCGTGGTTTGGTGCCCACCTGCAGGAGTCCTACCCTCACTTGGTCCTCTCCCAGCGAAAAGGGGAGGAGGAGCTCTGACAGGAAAGAAAGCATGCGGGTGTGCTCGTAGGACGTTACGCTCCCTGAAGAATCGACTAGAAACAAGACGTCGCCCTCGCAGCAATTCAGTACTGTGGAAAAAAAAAGAAAAAAAAAAAAGATTGATACGGTCATCAGTCAGGAAATATGCACTGTGCTCATCTGAGAACTGCACACAATTTCCTTCAGAATTCCTTTTCACTCCTGCAGATTTTTCCACAGGTCTCTTCTCACACCACCCTCTTTTTTCCCCCTAAAAAACCCCTTTCATGGAAAAACACTCTGATTGCAATATGGGGAGTATTATTGTCAGCATGAAAACCGCAGCAGCAGAAAATCAGAGGCAAATCCAGGCAATTACTGTGTCTGTGGGCAAAAATCAAAACAAACAGCAAAACCATGCTTTTGAACAACTTCAGCAACGGCAACATATCCACGGCCTCCAGGCTACGAGCCGTCTCCGGTTTTACATTTTTCACAACTCAATTAAATGTAAAAGATACCATCAAAACAGAGGGAAGGAAAGAAGTTGTTTGTGCAGGAGGAGGTGAGAAAGAAGGAGGTCTAAGGGGAAATAAAAGGTGTTAAATAGAGTGTAATGTGGGGGAGTGGAGCTGGGGGTACAGGCAGTTCCATATGAGAGACAAGGAGGAATGCTGGGGGGCCAAATACAGCGGCAGAAAGAGGACACGACAAGCCGCAGCAGCAGAGACAAAATCTGAAAGAAAATATTTGGCTGGAGATCTTCAGATTGTGCACTCATCCAGAGGAAACCCACCCCGCTGCTCAAGTCCCAAACCAGGAGTTAATAAAAATAAGCTTGTGAGAGAAAGACAGAGTGAAAATGACATTATCGGTTTCCTGACTTTCAGTTCAAAACTCTCCTTTTTTTCTCCGGATTCCTCTGGAGTGATGAAAGCTGAGAAAGCAGCGCAGCCTACGCACATAAATCAAACATTTGCACACGCACCCCAGCGTCCATGCCTGCTCCCTTTTTTTGTCTCCGTCCATCCGAAGAATACTTCGTGTCTCTGTTTTTGCTGTTTGGACTGTCGGGACTTTAGGAAACATGCTGCTCCTTATCGCAGCTTCACGCCTCTGCCTTTGTGCAGATTCATCAACAAACATCACTCACTTTGTTAGCGACCTATTCGAGTCACTGTCACTGCGCAGAAATCAAATACATTAACGAGCTGCTGGTTTGGGAGTGGTTTGATAGTGGAAACATGAAGGGAAGCAGAGCAGTTCAGGCAACTTTCAAGTAGAGAATTAAGTCTAATAAACTGCAGGTTTTTCAGGATGAACGTGAATGAACACCAAACATACAAGCAAATAATTTAAATGCAATACAGTAATTATTTTATGACCTTTTAGAAAGCCTTTGATCTTGAACTACTTTAAATTGTGCAATCTGAAAGAGTTTACTCCAATAGTTTTTCAGATATATTGATACGCTCTTCTGAAATGTGGGTATGCACTCAATGTAAACAAATCAAACAGACAAAAACTGCATGGACTTGAGTCACGTGATTAACCAACACTAAATTGGTTGTAGTCAGTTAAATTTTAAGTGTTTAAAATACATGGTTTTAATTCAGTTTTAATTTAGACCTTGTTTATATGTGAACAAAATTAGTATCTGTTTTCTGTGCTGATTGTGGAAAAAGAAACGTGAAAAAGAAACATTTGATGAATCCACTGTGATTTCCATGCCAAGCAGGGTTGCCAGATAAGACATGACCATCTATCAAACTTTTGCTTTAAACACTCTCTGCTGCTGCTGTTTCTTATGTCCTCGTAATGTTTATTTTAGGGATGCACGATATATCAGCATTAATATTGTATCGGCCGATATGTAAACCTGGGCTGATATTAATGTCCCATATTGATTTCCCAATTTTTATCTTTGTGTTTCTGTTTTGGGAGGGAGATGTTTGATTGAGCAGCATCTGTTTGATGATGACAGTGATATTGATGCTGCACAGCCAGGAATAACTGAAGTAGGGAGCCATGTCAGAGGTCTGGTCGTTTGTTTACAGTATCAAAAAGAGACTCAAGTGTGTTTGTGCTTATATATAATATAATATAATTTGTGTAATATCAGTAAATATCGTTTATCGGCCATAACAGCAATAATTATATCTATCGATATCGGCTGAAATTTTCATATCGGTGCATCCCTTTATTTACTTCCTGACAGATTTTTGTGACGTTTCAGTGAGTTCTTGATTGTGCAATTAAAAAAAATTTATTTAACAATTTATTTGGAAAGGATTGAAAAAGAAAAACTCTTCTAAACAAACATGGCAGCCCAGCTTAGGTTTGAAAACCTGCATGTAAATAAAAAAAACTAAACTTCTGGGACTTTACTTTAAGCAAAGGAGAATAAAATAGAAAATAGCTTGGCCAGAATGCACAGCAACAAAAAGCAAACACCTCATATTAGCTATCGAGCACGGTGGTGGAGTGTTGATGGTTTGGGCTTGTTTTTGCACCTTGCAGTTTTTAAATCAACTTCTCTGTATTATATAATACATTAGAGTCAAAATGACATGATGGAATCTGCTTTGTGTTTTTGTCAAAAGACAAATCTCTACTGGAAGAGCGTAAACCTTTCTTTCAGCACCCCCAGTGATTATGAGTCATATTTATTTAACGAGCGCTCACATTTAATTACTGTAAACCTACATGTCTAGCCAGCAAAGTAACAGATCAAGTTCAGACCTAATACACTTATAAAGATCCAGTCTCATTATGAAGAGTCATTACGACTAATTTTAGCCCCAAATGGAGCTCGGACAGCATTTGGTGTCAGTTTTAATAGCCGATTACATTTCTTTTATGTGATCTGAATATAAAAACTAACAAACTAGAGCAGAAAAAATAAAATCTAACGAAGAAAACTCCTCATTTTTTCTTATGTTATCTGTCATTTCCCGCTCATTAAACTGATTTTCTATCTTGTAAATCTGGAGACAAGCTTTATCCTAAACCAACATGAGATTTTATCAGCTGATAATAGCCCGGGAGTCCTTTTTTCTGTGATAAAAGCAGCACCTGAGGTCATCTACTGCATGCCTGGGTGGTCCCTGAGTCCCTGGACCCCCGGCCTGAGGCAGTGAGATTTCATCACCTGACAGTTTTCTACCTGGAGCCATGCCATGTAGAACCAACCCCACCCTGATCCTCTCTGTGCCTTCATTTACCCTGAAAGTATTAACTTTTTAGGACTAAATAACTCCACCAGTTCCAATAATCAATTTATTTTTGTAGTTTTTAGGGTAAATTTAAATAATTAATCAACAAAGAACTGAACATTAATTCATGACTTGCTGTGTGCACACAGTAAAACTGTTTTTTGTTAATCTCTTATGTTTACCTCCTTCAGATCCAGAGCTCTGAGTAGCCGAGAGGCGCAGGAACCAGCCCACCATCACCCATGTCAGCATGTGGACATCCATCACGGTGGTTCTGAAGAGGGTCCACTCAGACAGAACAGATCACAAATCTTCCGACTTCAACCATACATTCACCACAGCCCGGAGGAGCACACTCCCTGTCAGTAAATCACTGGCAGAAGCATAATTTACATGAGTCACATCCCAGCTTGCCTTTCCTTTTTTTTTTTCTTTAAATTATCTTCTTATCTGACTTTACTCCTCCTGAACACGACCAGCCGGGCCGAGCGGTACCTGCAGACTCCTGCGGGCTCAAAATGAAGAAGTGAAGGCAGAACTTCAGAGCCTGTCCACTGACTCCAACGCGCTTCTCCCCCGCTCAGGGCAACAAAGGTAAAGCCCGACGGATTTATGTGAAAAGACCCGGAAGTAGACTTTCAAAGTAAAACTAAAATGGTAACGAATAGGTACCCTCCAGAGTAAATGCTGGTGCCTAAAGCAGAATAGGCTAAAAACTGACTAAAATATGGCATTGGCAAAACCATATGGGCAAAACTGTTGCTGCTCAATGTTAGCAAAACTGTTGCTAACAGCTAATTAGCTAACATCTGACTAACAAAGCAGAGGCTAAAAGCTAAAATAAACAAACCTATAGCAAAAAAGAAATAAAAAAAATGATAAAACTTTTAGCTATAGTTTGAAATTATAATATTATTATAACTGTTGCCCACTGTTAAAGTTGGCAAAACCGTTGCTCAAATGTATTTATTGATTTTTTTAATTCAAAAAAATTAACAATTTCATTAAAAAATAACTGTATACAATAGAAAACAAAGAAAAAATCTAAATAAAATGAAAGGTAGCAGAAGAATAAATCTAGTTAGCAAAACTGTCCTTAACATTTAATGAATGCACAGTATAAAGCAGGGGTGCCCAAACATTTTCCCCAAGAGGGCCAAAACTCAAAAACATTTTCTCTGAGAGGGCCAAAATTAAAATCA
>JAUBOC010000181.1:22792225-22804667 GCA_032275365.1 Anablepsoides cearensis | reverse complement strand
AGGCCAGTTATGTGACAAAATGGGTAAAATTATGTGTACTATGCCAATTTTCTTAAGTATAAAGATGTTTTCTTTGATGTTTTGTATTTGAAGGATAGGCATGTCACAGGCACTTTAAGGGACCCCCTCTCTTTATGACAAACACACGATCTGCTGTTAAGCCAACATAAAGTAGAGAGTATAAAATAGTTGCTGAATTATAAATCGTTAAATACCAAATAAACCTTTTAAAAAAAATTATACACAGTATTTATGTCTAACTTAAAACAAGTTGTGAGTCATTTCAAAACCAAAGATGACAGTTGGTGTTTTTGTTTCCAGGTGAAAGGTCACCTGGACTACATGCGTCAGATGGACACCATCCTGGTGGCAGTGGGAGTCCCCACCAAAGAAGTCCCCGGGGCTTCCTTCGTCCTGCCTCAGTCTGTAAAAGTTACAGAGAGAACTGTGGACGGCACCGACCAAACCAGCGAGCAGCAAGATGTGAGCGGGACAGAAAGCCCCGCTGAGACACCCCCACATGGGGCGGTGGTGTCGGAGGCGGAGAACGCAGGTGATGGTTGGGACATCCCCGACATCTCAGATCTTCTGGACTCATTAGGCGAGGCCGAGTCCGTCCCGAACGGTGCGTCTCTCGTCCACGAGGAGGACGCCGCCGACAACGAAGCATCCTCAGAGTTTAATACGCGGCGCGGCGGCGCCGAGGACCCCGACGACGAGCAGGTTTCTTGGAGCTGGAACGACGCGAACTGGACCGAAGAGCGCCTGCACAAATAAAAGCATCCAAACTGACGAAGAGCCCGCTCCACAACCAGCTGCTTCTGTGTGAGCTCATCTTCTCAGAGTTATTTTCTGCAACGCAGAAGCGTCAACTTGAACCGAATATTAATTTCATTCTCAACACAATGACAAGCGTTGGTGCGCTCATATGGCAGCTTTTAGGAAAAACAAAAAGCTTTCTCTTAGTATTTCAATGAAATTAGAAGAGCTCTTGTAAGTATTTAATAATAATTATTTAGAATTTTGTAAATATTGGTGTAGTTTTCAAAACGATGATTTGCTCGTTTGTTTTCTAAACCTACTGTGAAATCAAACCCCTCTGCTGTTTTTGTGTGTCTTGTGGGTTATTCGTGGAAATTATGAAAACAGTGACAATTTCGTCCCTTTCTCTCATCCTGCTCATTTTTATCTGTTAGCTTGGTTGCTATGGATATGATCACAACAGTTTGATTTCCATATGGCTGGGGGCAGTTCAGCAAATGTGTTGTTTTTGTGGCCTGTTTTATTTCTACACAAGAGAAATGTGAAACGGTTTAGTTGAACTGATAGAGTAGTAGCACTGTTAACTGGAAACTATCTTTATTTTTCCATTAATCATCACCTGGACTCTTCAACTATAAAGCCATGCTTTTGTAATGGATGCAGCGTGTGGCGTAGCATCGTCTTGCTGAAATATGCAAGGTCTTCCCTGAAAGTTGTTGGCTATGTTCACACTGCAGGCAAATCTGAATTTCTTTTGCCCCATGAGACCCATATCAGATTTTTGATAACAGTCTGAGCGTGACAAATCCATTTTTTATTTTTTTCCAATCCAACCCAGGCCGTTTTAGTGTGTGGTTCTAAATCAGATACATATCGGATGTTTTCAAAGTGACTGCAGTGTGAACACTTCACATTCCTTCTGACTTTTTCTTCATCAGTGAGGTGGGGGTGAAGAATCGATAAGACACTAACCTCAAGTCACGCTGTTTAAAGAGATCCACGATTAGTTGTAACATTAGACTTTATTTAATAAACATTTATTTTAACTGTAACATAAAGACTGTAAAAATACTGTAGGCTGTTTAGTTTTTATGAAGTTTAAACTAAATTATATTACATGGACTGAGCCACAACAGAGCTGCTTCATGGAAGAAGAACCCCAGCTTAGCCTGTTAGCTTTAGCGCCAATGCTATATTGCCTTACATGTATTAGCTTGGCGCTAGCGCCACAAACTAACAAGCTAAACTATCCACATTTTCAGTTGCAGGCTGAGTCATTTCTACCTTCTCTCTGTCAATGCTCTCTTAATCTTAAAAGAGCCGATTGTAAGGTATTGTCCGGTATAAAAAGGCTCAGTCCGTGTTAGAATATATTTTTTAAAATTTACAAAACTGAACAGCCTACAGTATTTTTACAGTCTTTATTTCACAGTTAAAATGTATGTTTATCAAATAAAGTCTATTGTTACAACTAAACGTGGATCCCTTTAAATCTGTAGCTCCATGTGTTTACAGCTCCAAAACAGAAGTCCAGTTACTTCGTCTTTTTAATTTTTAACTTTCCATGTAGATAATAACGTTCAGCCTTGGTCGCGGAGCGTATCGATCCTAAAGTTACTTGATCGATACTTTATTTTCAGTTCGTAGCTTCGTTTCAAAAATAAAATGCTTCACCGGTGCATCCGGTCAGAGGCAGGTTCAGATATAAACACTGAACTAAACAAGCTGGTCAGATCATTATTTAATCAGCTCTGATTGAACAACTTCAAACTCGACGTGCTAAAAATAGCATCCATGCTAACTCTGTAAACAAACAAGCCGGCTGAATGAGACAAGTACCCCCGGCTGCGGTCCACGGATTGGACAGGAGGCGGGGTCAGATGTACAATGGGTGTGGTCACGGCTTGCAGGGAGGTGTTTTGGTAAAATCGGGAGTGGTTAATTTTAGAGTTGAGGGCGGGGTCAGACGTCCACCCTGCCTCTTATTCCAGCCCCGCCCCATTCTGCGGTCTGCAGTTGGGGGTTATTCGAATGAGAAGGCACGTCTTCTGCACATCACATCAGTGCTGTGGAGCGTTCACACAGGAGTTTGATGGAGGTCGTGTTTAAAATGGGAATGTTTCACACCAAAAGACCAGTTTTTAAAAAAAAATCTGAATTGAGCATTAAGACCTGCAGTGAGAACGTAGCCTATGTTGTTCTAAAACCTGCTCTGCAATGGTTACCTCCATAATTCTTCAGTCCAGGGTGTCAACCTGATTGGGAAGCAGCAGAGGCAGCTCAATCCCAGCATGCTCGGCGTCCAGCAGGTTGACGGCGTCTGTGGCGGTGGCCGGGGGGTGCGTGGGTTCGAAGGCCAGAGGTGAGGGCGGGCTGCTGGCTATGTTGGGCTCTCCTGAGTTTCGCAGGGAGATGGAGAGCGCAGGCGAGGGCCTCCTCGGAGACCGCGAGGAACAGCAGGGCAGGAGCTTTGCCAGCGCTCGCTTGAAGTCCCTCATGAACAGAGGGTAGATGATGGGGTTCATGGTGCTGTTGCAGTAACCCAGCCAGGTGATGGCATCAAAGAGCTCAAGAGGGACACAGTCGCACACTGCCTGAATGGAAACAGTGAAATGCATTGCAGGCAATAAATAAGGGATTAAAACACTATTCCAGGTAAAAGTTGATATGGTTCTTTACAAATATTTTAATAACTCAATTAAAAGAAATAAAAAAAATTCAATACAGGGCAAACAATTCCTAAAATATTGCCTTTTTTGAGGCAGAAATTTGGGGATTGCTTTCCACTAACCAAAAAGTTTAGCTTCCTTAACTCAAACTCATAATCCACTAACAAAACTATAGCATTGCTAGTGCTAAAAGTGTAAAAAAAAATAAAATAAAATTTGCGGAAGCTAATGCTAAATAAGTAACAAAATTAGCAGACATATATTAACAGCTAATTGCTAACGGCTAAGACTGACACAAACCTGTGACATCTGAGACTTTAGGGTTTCCACACAATTCTCTTATAGTCGTTTTGTAACTAAGTTCTTTTATTTTGCATAAAATTGTAATTAGAAGCTAATTGATAAGCTAATATTTTTTGAAGTTAGTGAAAAGGCTAATTCACTAAATAAAAATGTGTTCTGCTATTTCTTTCTTGTCCCCATTAGCCTTGGCCAACTACTCTTCCTGGGGCCCAACACACAAAATAAAACATCAAAACGAAACAACACAATCAATAAACAAACACATTTAAAACAAAAGTATAAATAAATAAAATGTAATTAAAATTAAAAGCCTGCGCGAACATCAAAACTAAAAACAAGTCACTACACAAAAGACACTAAAAAACACACTATAAACCAACAAAAAATGAATCAAACAATACCATCACCACCTCAACATTACCACCTTACGAATAACCGATCCCGTAAAGCCCCCTTAAATATACTATAATTGTCTAAAACATTTAAATCAAAAGATGTGTTCCAATTATCAATAGCTCTACAAAACTGTTTAGGTGAATTAGTTTTAGGGTAAAATTCACTGCAGCAGCTTGTCTTGTTGCAAAACAATGTATGTCTGAAGTGGGCAACAGCTGAGAAAATAAACTGATGGGTTTATGCAAAATCCCAATTTTATAGAAGAAATTTAGCCCAATCATACCCACCACTGCTAAATTCCAATATGTGAAGACCACAAAATACAGACTTTGAGCCTGAGCACTACTATCTGTAAAAAGGTCCTTTAATTCAGTTAAATTAAAGTTTCCATTAATATCTTGCATTTGATTGTTAGAAACATGGATCTTAAATTTATGTCCTTAAGGTTTAAAGAGTGGCAGTGAAGAAGGAGACAGCTGTTAGAGTACAGCTTCCAGTACTTTCAAGATGAGACGGGGAGGCGGTGGGAATGGGACAGAAAATGGGAGGAGGGGGGGGTTGATTCACACACCACATTGAGTGTGAAAAGAAAAGGAGCGCATAGACAGCCAAGCCTCTGTGCTCTACGTTATGCAGAAGAAAAGCAAGAGGGCACAGATGGGATATCAGAATGACTTGATCTTCCAAAAGCTTGAAAAACAGGGCAAGTGTCATTGACAATTTAAATTAAGCTGAGTTTTTTTTTTTTTTTTTTTTTTTTTGACAATCGTTTAGTCTGGCAGAGGCTCTTCATGGCACTTCCTGTGTCTTGGCTGAATAATATGTATAATCAGTCCAATCAAATCAAAATTAACAATAATAACAATGTGGCAATTGTAAACTGTAGTTTTGTAGGTTGTCTGCTCCGCTAAGGAATGAGTCAGACATATGAAAGCTGAAATGCCAATCTATTTCCCTGTTGGCTTGGCAAGGCAGTGACGCCAAGGCTGGCCAATACAAAAATAGATTGGTATCCAAGTGTTTTCTCTTGATCTTTATTTTTTTAATAGGCTCTTGTTTTTCTACACTTTGTCACAGAAATACATTTTTGAGAAAAATCAATGAATTTTTTGAAGCAAAAATGTTTTGAGTTGAAGGGCAAAACAATCTGTTGCATGTGGGTGACATTTTACTAATGGAAAAGATTTGCTTTTATTTATTTTCCTTGTACACTGACCACACAAGTGTGCCATTCAGCTCCACTGACCTGAGCCATGTTGGTGATGAAAAAGGGCAACCAAGCGCTGAAGAAAAGTCCCAGAAGAACTCCCAGAGTGAGGCTGGCCTTCAGTGCCCTCCGACCCTGTCTGTGTGCAAGACGCCGCTCATTGTTCACAGAAGGCTACAGAGAGTAAAAACAACAGAAAAGATGAGTTAGTAAGCTAGTGCTTGCAGTCAAGTAGTTTTACTTAACTAGGGCGAGGTTTTTGCCTTTTTTTTTTACCACTGCTATGGTTCTTTATGCTAAGCTAAGCTAATCTAGCTGCTAATGTAACAAACATTTTTGTAATGCAATTTGACTTGCTAAAACATTTTTATAGTTCAAGAATAAAAAACTAATAAATTGCCTTGTCTGTAAAATGTTTTTTATTACTGAGCACTGGATGAAAAGTTCAATAGGCTAACAAAGCTAATGCTAGCAATCTAATCTACTTTTGCTTGCTAATTGGGGGAGAAATTCTTAAAGGATTATTTCAGGCTTAAAAATCAAATACCTTTGACAGATTAAATTAAAAGTAAATCTTAGGTGTAGTATTTTTGTAAAGTTTTTTGCATTTTTGTCCCTCTTTGAGTGTTATGTTAGTGTATGCTAAGCTAAGCTAACTACTAAAAAGTAAACTACAAATCATGTGTACGTTATGTTTTTTTTATTATTTAACAGTAAAAATAAGGTTTCTTCTGTTATTTTTTATTACTTTTTTTTACATGAGCCATAAAATATGTTGATAAAACAGGTTATCGTTAAATAAAAACCTTAGCAAAGTTAAACTAATTTAGCAACACTTATTTAGTCGTGGCTTATATGGATATCACCAAATTGTAATATAAACTGGGTAACACCAATCCTCAAATGTGAATATTATACATTTCCACATTTTCTTGCAATTTATGAGCGTGAGATTATTTTTTTAGGTAGAGGATAATAGTTTTCTAAACTCATAAAAAGAAGTATGTAATCTTTTTTCTACTCATCCTTGCTAAAAGCCACTCAAAGGTTGAGCTCACATTTGTGTTGCATTAGAGGTTTATTTTTGAATGACCTCTCTCTTCATTTAAGTAGCAGCCTTTTGCAGAAACCCGAGGTCTTTGTGTTGTAAACAGAGTTTCTTATTAAAAGATGTAGAGTTTTTTAAACTTACTGGGATTTTTTTTTTAAATGGTCAGTAGATACTTTCAAGGCTGAATTTTGTGCTTGCATAGTTTGGAGGAAAACAACTTTTTGGTAATAGCTAGTGTTTTTTATTTTTTATTCTTCAGAAAATGGGATGAGACATATGAAAGGTATGTGTTAAAAGTATTAGATGTTGTCTTAAAAATATCAAGGAAGAGACACTTTAGAAAGCTTTGTGTCCTCACAGGCTTACCTCCTACTCCTGGTAGTTAAAGGTCAAGGTGCCTTTTCAGCATCTCTGCTGAGTTTCAACAGACATGTAAGAAAATGTCTGGGCTATAATGATAAAAAGCTTTGCTCGGTGGTCGACACAATCTCACCGTGGCTGGTTGACTTTTCTTACCGGTACGTTTTGTGACACAGGAGGATCTTGATGACTGCAGTCGTATCCGTCCTGTTGAGCTTGCCTTACACCAGGCGTAGGTGAAGGAGGCCGGGAAGGTTCTCCGAGAGAGGGATGCGGATGAGGAGGGTGACTCAGTGCTGCAACTCTTTTTGCCTGTCTCCTTGCAGCCAGGAGGATCCGACAGTACGTAAAGCAAATGGCACTGGACGGCAAAAAGAAGGTAAGCACGGACGCCACCAGAGCAAAGGGCAGGGTGACCTGCAGGCGGCACTGAAAGGACACGCCTCCTGATGGCGACAGCTGAAAGTAGGACTCTGGGTAGAGTTTGTCTGAAATGGAGATGTTACCAACACTGGCTTCGGGAATCGGTAGATACTCCTTCCCGTGGCCTAAAATATGCCATTTCATCTCGATGGGCAGGAAGGAAGCCAATGCAGCCAAGCCCCAGGCGGCCCCCACCAGGAGAAGAGCGCGAGGCGGGGTCATCCTCTGCTTGTAGCTCAGCGGCGAGATGATGAAGAGGTAGCGGTCCAGGCTGATCACGCACAGGTTGAGGATGGAGGCGCTGCAGCACATGACGTCGAAGCAGAGCCAAACGGGGCAGAAAGCGGGCCACAGCACCCAGGCCCCACACAGCACGTTGAGCATGGCGGGGGGCATGACCACCAGGGCCACCATCAGATCGGAGAAGAACAGGGAGACCAGGAAGCAGTTGGAGGTGCAACGCAAAGAGCGGTGGGCGAACACCAGGGCGATGAGCAACACGTTGCCGCAGATCGTCACCAGGATGATGACGGTCAGCATGAAGGCCAGCAGCCACGGGCCGCTGCCGGCGACGTTCCAGTCACCGGCGGTGGGAGAACTGCTGTTGGAGCTTCCCACGGAGCCAGACAAGTGAGAGTCAGCCATGGTGCCGGCAGGCGGTAATCAGCTAAATCAGTTTCACTCTGTGGTTTTCCTACCCTGCAAAAAATTACACTCAAGAGATGTCAGATAAAAATAAAATGACGAGTTTCCCATCCAACAGAGTCCAGCTTTCTCCACGGATATACGTCTCCATATCGGCAGGGATCGCTTCCAAGCGGATTGGCTTCACTTTCGGTGCCAAAGATCACCAAAACTGTTTTCTCTCATCTCTCCATTTCTGGCCAGCATGCCTCTGCCTCACGTACAGCTAAGAATGAGCCGTTCCGGTAGCAGAGAGCTTTTAAGCAGCATGATGACAGGCGCTGGAGGAGGGCACAAAGAGAAACAAAGTCTTTACTACACGTACACAAGCTGTGCCACTGAGATGACCCGCTGAGGATGAAAAGAAATTCTCAGAAAACCTACCTCACGTCAGTGGATTTCATCTTTTTGCAAGTCCTTTGTTGAGCTGGAGCTCTTCACTTCATACACAAGTGCTTTTTATTCTGGGATTTGGTGAAGAGGAGCAAAAAGAAAAAAACAACTTAAAAAAAAAACAGTCATTAGCAAGCCGGGCTCTGTTCAGAAGTGCTCTACAGGTATCATGGTCCTCGTGATGCCACATCCGCTGGATGCTGTTAATCCCTGTGGCAGCCACTCCAGCGTGTCTCCCAGCCGGAGCGCACAGATACTGAGAAAGAGCGTGTCAAAGCGCTGGGCTGTTAATGCATAACCATGCACAATCACAGCCAGGATATGCTAATTCTGCATCATAGGAACTGTGTGGGTGGTCTTTCTCCTTGTTTGGTTCTGGTGTTTTTATCCACTTTGGTTGTGACCGTTAATATTTTGTTGTGATTTGTGAAAGTCTGATGGATTTGTTTGTTCAACAACAAATTTAAATTGGATGAAGCCTTTTCAAAAAAAAAAAAAAAAATTTATGCAATATTTAAACAAGATATTATATTTGCAAGAGCATGTTTATTTCAGTAGGATTGTTTTTGACAACTATACTTCTACAACGGAGCATTAGAGCCACATGAGATTTTATTATTTTTTTTATTACGAGAATAGTCATATTATTACAACATTAAAGTCGTATGGAAATTCAGATTCAGATTCATTTATTAATGACCACACAACAAGTTGGTGGAATTTGCTTCCGGTACAGCATGACATGCTCACATCTGTGTCAGACAAATAGTCATAATATTACAAGATTAAAGTCATAGTATTACAAGAAAAAAGTCATAATATTCTAAAATTAAAGTCGTAATACTATAAAAGCATTAAAATGAGGAATGTTGAGGAAATTGTCAGGTTGTTCTTTAGTATTGCTTAAAATTAATAGTTACGATAATCTTTTAGCACATTAGCATCAAATTATCAGTAGCAGGATTTGGAAATTGTGCAAATAATTATATGATAAACTAAATAATGCATTGGCAGATGCATTTAGTCGTCACGTAGCTAATTTGGATGAAAGCATATTATTCTAACAGTTACCTGAGTCATTGCAGACTAATTTATAAAAAGAGACATGTGGCTGTACACAAGATGTGGGGGAAATAAGGAGGAAATGAATGGAAAATGGACACGTCGAAAGATTATGACTTTTTTTTCTCGTAATATTACGACTTTAATCTTGTGATATTATGACATTATTTTCATAAAATTACAACTTTATTCTCATAATATTATGACTTTATTGTCGTATTAATAATAAAAGAAATCTTGTGTGGCCCTAATACTTTGTTACTTCATCGTACATTTCAGATCACATCTCAGTTCTTAATTGTTTTGAAATTTTTGATTGTTTTCTTTAATTCAAAGGATTTTATCGGAACGTTCTAATGCATGCTCCGCAATCTAGTTCCTCTGAAGGGGTTCTTCTTTTTCTTTTAACCAAAGGGCTTCTTCAGTCAGAGGAGTTGATGGTTCTCCTTTTGCATGTGGACAAACAGTTTTGGCTGCCACAGTCAAACTGGTGGATCCACTGTGTGAAGGTGCTGATTATAAGGCTGAGTTTGCTTGAAGACATCTTTTGGAGAAAAGACGAAACGTTTCAGCAAAGAAGAACCCGTCCAGAGGACCTGTTTCAACCTTGTTAGATTATATTGGTGCAAATATTTGCCTTCCAAACACAATTACATTTTTTTAACAACATAACTTAAACTAACATCTTTGCAGTAATTAGTTCAAAGGGTTTGGTTCCAAACCAGCCATCCTTTCTGCACGGAGTTCCCATGTTTTGTGTGAGTTTTTCTCTCCGGATGTTCCTCCCACGGGCCAAGACAAGCCTGGTATTGTTTGGGAGCTTTTTTTAGAAACATTCTGTGATTTCTAACCATCGCCTTGATGCTTTAGCAATGTATTTTACATACATTCCCTTATTTTCCCTCTCATCAGTGTCAAGAAAACCCTGCGACTTATATAACACAATAAAATGTGAATATGTTAGGGGAGAATATAAATATTTTGTTAGACAGCGGAGACACGTGGGTGCAACTACTGTAGGTTTGCTGCAATTAACGAGTAATTGTGTGAACATCTTTTTTTATTTCCAAATGATTGTGGACATGAATGCATCTTTATCTTCATCTTTTTGTACAAGAACTCAGTGAACCTCTAATTCATATCTTCATGTTGTTTTTCTTTTTTGTAATTTATGTAAAAGGAATATGAAAACTACTTCTTATGATAGTTATACTTTTAAAAGACAGTGTGAATATTTTGTTACAACATTTTTTGGTTTACTAACACAAAATAAAATGAGACAAAGATATGGGTTAATTGTTCACCATTAGCTCAAATAACAGGTAATGAATTGGATGCTTCCTAAACATTTTTCCCATTTAGTAGTCATCATATTTCTTTTTTAAATTATTTTTAAAGCAAACCCCAAGGTTGTATATAAGGCAATTTTTTTTAACAAAAATAAACATGCTGGAGAATTTACTGAATTACAGTGGAAGCATTGTACCGGAGAACAAAGGAATGACCCTGTTCCCTGGTACAATGCCTGCACTGTCATTCAGTATATTTTTCATTTGTTTCAAAAGATGTTTGAAGAGGGAGCCAAGCATCCTTCATGGTTTTCATTATTAACCCCGGGACAACGTAGGTACTATACCTGGGAACATAAGTACCTGGGAATAAATTAGGTACTGGGAAACATAAGGATGGGGAGGTCCCAGAGGTATACTGTAGAAAGTACTTAAAGAAATAACTAAGTTAAAAGATCTCAACAGAAAACTTGGTATCACAGTGGATCATCACTTTTAATGGTTTCATCATACTGACAATATAATTAGTAAAATGGGTAAAGGTATTGTGTCATGCAAGCATTATAGATATGCATTGTATTTTACTGGGGCCATTATTGAAGGTTAGGGTGCAGTATAATTTACTAATATTTATAAAGAAAGGTATACTAATCAGGAGACCTGAATCAGAAAAGCTTTTTTACTCTGATCAGATACAGAATTATGTTACTAGATATGCTTGTGAAACAAAATTAATTGTGAATCATGCTAAGACAAACTTATTACAAAAATCATTAGCTATTCATGAATGAAATAAATTACCTAAATACAGATATTTTAAAAGCACATTTTCTTTTAAAAGAGCACTGAAATTTTATTTGTATTAAATCTGATTTCGTCATTATTGCTATTATTATTTGTTTTGTTTTTAACGAGGCTTGTGTTTGTAATTTTGTAAAATGTGGAATTTGACTAATCTTGTGTATATTTTATGTCAAAACAATTTTATGTGGTGTATAAATATTGTGTTATATCAATTGGACCCCAGGAGGATTAGTTGGTGGAGACTAATGGGAATCCTAATCAATAAATCAATTCTGTATAAAGTACCTAAAAGAAATAACTGAGTAAATGTAAAAAGACCTAAATGATCAATGATAAGACAACTACTCACAATAATCCGGAAAGTACAAGTACTTTTACACACACTAAAATGTAAAATTTATTTAAGTGATGTGGTTGCGTGGATTGCTTTACATTTACTCAACTCAGTTTAATAGAACCAGTTGACATAACAACACTTCATTTTTTAGAAACAACTTGTTTCACAATGAGTTCCAGTCACATTTAAATTTCTAATATGTAACTAGGTGTTCAATTTTAAAGTAAATAAGTAAAAGTAAAATTTTTATGTTTTGAATGTAGCGAAATACAAGTAAAAGTTACAATAAAAAAAACTTAGTAAATGACAACTGACAAACTCAACCTGTTTTTGATAGTTTTAGTCATACTGTGTTTTTTTTTTTTATCAGTCCTTATGTTGTCTGAATTCTCAGTCAGTTCCTGCTCTCCTGTCACCCTGCCAGATTCACCTGTTTCCAGTTAGTCACAGTTGCAGACACTTTTCTCATTTATTCGGCGGTGGTAAATCTGGTCCATTTGCATTTTTGTTGCTTTTTGCAGAAAATGTAATTTATCTGGTTAAAGTGTATTTTTATTGCTCCAAACATTTATCAAATACTAGATCAGGGGTGTCCAAACATTTTGTCACATGGGCCAAAAGCATGTAGGTAAACCCCTCTATACTGGCTGACCTTTGACCTGGGTCAGTCTCCTTTGTTCTCTTGAGAAGAGACTGGAGTAC
>JAUBOC010000181.1:22766701-22777481 GCA_032275365.1 Anablepsoides cearensis | reverse complement strand
GTTAATATTTTTTTGACTGTTGGGCTGCCAACGCGGCCCTACCACCGGGCTTTGCCGGTTTTCTGGGGGAAACCCTGGTTTAAAAGAAAGGGGTCATTTTGTCTGCAGTGTGAACGTAGCCTTACATCGTTTGGTTAAATAACAATATTGCCTAAAATAGTCACTTGTCAGCAGAAAAGTTGTTTTTTATTGCCTCTTTGATTATTTGCCACACTAGAATCCAAGCAAAACGTTAACAAAGCTTCCCGTCTTCATTTGTTGAGTTCTTTTTGTGAAGAGTTGCTTTTTTGCGATGGTCCAAAACAGGATCTAACGAGAGGCTGCTCTGGGATCCCCCCTTCATACCTCATAATCCATCTCCAGCTCTCTGTCCACTTGTAGATGCACCTCTGTTTGAACCGTTTTTGCATTATTTTATTTGTTTAATTTTTCCGATGCTTCATCTTCAGTAGTTGTATTTTATTTGAGTAACATTAGCAACACTGTCTGCACCTAAACCACTTCATCCCAAATGGCTGTGCCAAGAAGCTGACTTTAGTTCCTCTATGCTTTCTCTGTGGAGAGTTTTTTTTTTTTTTTTTTTTTTTTTTTTTTTTTTGAATGTACAGATTTTGTTGTGAAAAAGATTTAGTTTTATTTCAAAATTACAATTGTGAGTCAATTTCTCAATGTGACCGTTTGGATTTGAGACTTTTTATTTCACTAGTAAATACAGTACGGTTTGATTTTTAGAAGTTGTGACAAAAATAAACAGCATTGAAGAAATAATAGAATTATTCCTGCTTGAATAATATGGAATTGGTATACAAAGAAAATGGTGTTAGTTGGACATTGTTTTGCAAATATGCCTCAGATATATCTGGTTATATAATAATTTAAAAGGTGCAAAATGGACCGAAATGTTAAATTTTAAAGCTGTTGCCTTTTTCACCAGCCTGTCCCAGCAATGTCAAAAATGGAAAGGGGCTCGTCTGAACCCCCAGTTGCTCGCAGCACTGGCTCAGCCCCAAATGCCTCTACCGGCCCCGTTCCCATACCCCGTTCCTCCTCTGTCTCTTGCCACCCTCATCCAGGAAGTAAAAAATACAAGCGGACCCCCTTGTATCAGAGATCAGTAAGATGAAACGTCTAGTTGCGTCCAAAATGATTGCGGCTCTGGGAGCTCTAATGTGTGTGACTTTTGCTAACAGCATGGTCATTTAGTCTGAAGGTAAATTGTGTATTGAAATATAAATTCTAGTTTTAATCATTTAATTGTTGGTATTTATAGGAAGATTAACTTTTAATGTTTGTATAACCACAGTTTATTTGGGTTTTACTTGCATGATTTGAATATAAAGAGCCATGTTTCGGTTAGTGTTATCTAGTTATGGGTTTGAATATACGGAAACTGGCCATAACAAGATCACCCCAAAAGACTAATGTGCCTTTTTTTATTTTAACATTTTTTTTTTAATCACATCCTCTGAAATTTGCAGCAACTGCATGTTCGTTTTTTGTTTTATTTGGCTTTAGAATGCATTGAACTGGGTTCCCTGCCCGTTTTATTTGTGTTTCATTTTGATCTGTATCTGTCGGATGCACCTTTTTTTTTAAACGTTCTTCTTTTCTGCAGATGAGTTTCGACCCAGGCATGCTCCATAACAATGGACACACCGCATTTGCAAATGGCTCGGGGCCCGGCATTAGAGAAACTGGTGTGGTGGAGAAGCTTTTGGCTTCATACGGGTTCATCCAGTGCTCCGAACGTCAGGCTCGTCTCTTCTTCCATTGCTCCCAGTACAACGGCAACCTTCAGGAACTCAAAATCGGAGGTATGAGACTCTGTTTATGTGAAAATTAAGCTTTCTAAACTTAAAATTTCTACTTTTAAAGCTAAAGTTGCTCATTACGTTTGATGTGCTTTCCTAACGTTGTGCTTTTTTTTTCTTTTTTTTTTTTCCCATCAGATGATGTAGAGTTTGAGGTATCCTCTGACAGGCGCACTGGCAAGCCCATAGCAGTGAAGCTGCTTAAGATAAAGCCAGAAGTGCTGCCAGAGGAGCGCATCTCGGGCCAGGTGGGGCCAGACCTGCACGTCTATCCCTTTACTGTGCTGCATGGTTATATTCATCCAGTTAAGGAACACCATTTTATTTTTGGTTATGTCCTTGTCTGTCAACTTTACTCAAAATTACGCTCCCTCCCAAAAAATTGTTTCCCCTCTAATCCTGCATGACTTTTTACATGAAATTTGTGCTGGCTTTACATCATTGGCCTTTGTGTTTCTTGGACTTTATTGATTGAACAGATTTAGTCAAGTGATCAGTGTGTTTTTGTTAAATTTCTCAGACGGAAACTAATCATAAGTACAGCTTTGATCCCATTCAGTGCTGACTGATTAGTCGTCACTTCAGCAGTGTTAATCAATACCAGCTGTGTGATTCAGTTATTGATGTACAAATCATAATATGTTTATAATGTGAATACACAATTCAAAATGTAAGATGTTGGGCTGTGTGATTCCTTAAAGTAGCATACATTCTTAACAAATACAACACCTGTTAGTGTTCTGGTTATGAGTTGAAGCACAATCATGTACATGCCTATCACTTGATGACTTTCTGTATCATCTAAAATTTGTAATTTCATTCATTATATGTTCAGCGCTATTATCAGTGGCCTGTAGCTAAAACGTTCTACCTTTTTACCGCAGGTCGTTTCATCAATCCCAATGCATCTAGATGGGAAGTCCGCTCCTGGTCAGGTGCCCACCGGCAGTGTTTGTTATGAAAGAAACGGGGTAAACTGCTGCTTTCATATTATGCTTCTGTTACAAAAATGTATCATCCTAAATGTCTGTTTGTTTGGTTTCACTTCAGTCATGAAGTTTTGCTTTTTTCTTTCTGCAGGAGGTGTTTTATCTCACATACACTCCTGATGACGTGGAGGGTAGTTCTCATCTGGAGACGGGTGACAAAGTCAGCTTTTACATGGACACCAACAAGCAGTAAGTCTCAGAGTGGAGGTCGGAGGTCATGACAGCTTGTTCTTGATTGTTTAATTATTTCTCCTTTGTATTTCAGTACCGGTGCGGTGAGCGCACGCAATATTCAGCTGGTGAAGAAGAAGCAGGCGAGGTGCCAGGGTGTGGTGTGTGCTACGAAGGTGGGGTCACTGATGTAAACGTTGTAAAATGTTATGCTTATAGAGAAAGGAGCACTCTCTCCAGCTTGTTGTTGTTGTTGTTCTGTTTCAGGAGGCCTTTGGTTTTATTGAGAGGGCAGATGTGGTGAAGGAGATCTTTTTTCACTACAGCGAGTTCAAAGGTGACCTGGAGGCTCTTCAGGCTGGAGACGATGTTGAGTTCACCATCAAAGACAGAAATGTAAACGTCAACCTTTCTTACTCACCTGTTACCTTTCTCCAGGGTTTGAAAGTAACTAAGTACAAATACTTTGTTACTGTACTTAAGTATAATTTTTGGGTATCTATACTTGAGTAATTATGTTTCAGCCTACTTTTTACTTCTACTCCCTACATTTTCACATAGTTATCTGTACTTTCTACTTCTTACTAGGGGTGTAACGAGATCTCGTACAACGAGAATATATCAGAAAAGGAATATATCAGTTGAGTTTGTAATTTAAAAAAATGTTAAAACAGAATAAAAGAATTTTTGCAGCATGAAATAGATCTTTAAAGTTTTTTTTTAAACCAATATTAAAATCTCGTCTCGCCTCGCAAACTCAGTACTGTGTCTCGTCACGAGAGTTATGTATAATGTATTACATTATACTTCTTACATTTTTAAAAATGGCAAGAAGTAGAAAGTCGTTACCTTTTTATTTCATTTTTGCTTGTTTTTATTCCAACTGTTTATTGTAAAAATAAATACTATCCATATAAATTGTGCCCCCTAGATAGAGTGAATTTAATTGTGGTTGAATGAGAAATATAAATATATAAAATTCTGATACCGTATTTGTTTGTACACAAACAAATCACGTGACACTTCAGCAGGACATAATCATTAAAATAAAAGTACTGTACTTAAGAAGTATTTGTATTTCATGAATTATATTATTGCATTTGGCCACAGCCCTCGGATAGATTTTATTTTTTGGGGAAAATGTTTAGGCCCCCATGATATATGTATATTAACCGAAACAGCTAGGCTAGTGCATCCTAAATTTAACATAAATTATTTTAATACAACATAGTCATTTCTGCATTGTTTTGGGGAGGTCACCTAATAAATGTCATTACACAAAGTCTAACTGCTCATTTTAAATCAATATTTTTACTTGTAATACTTAAGTATCAAAAATATCAGATACTTTAAGACGTAAGTAATATTCCTAAAGGAGACTTTAACTTTTACCAAAGTAATTTTTTGGTAAGATACTTTTACTCAAGTATACATCACTGCCTCTCTCAGTATGTTTAAAAGCCTGATTGTTTTTACTTGTGTCATTCTTTAGGGCAAGGAAGTGGCTACCGATGTGAGGCTGCTCCCCCAGGGAACGGTCATCTTTGAGGACATCAGCATCGAGCAATTTGAAGGCACCGTCGTCAAAGTTATTCCCAAAGTTCCCACAAAAAACCAGGCAAGTAGATGTACAAACCTGCCAGGCGAGGAGCCGTCTGTCAGCGTTCGCTAATCCTGTCCGTCTCCACAGAACGACCCTCTGCCTGGTCGGATCAGCGCGAGGATCGGTTTCACAGATAAGGAACTGCCTTTCGGAGAGAAGGACACAAAGTCTAAAGTGACGCTGTTGGAGGGAGACCACATCCAATTCAACATCTCCACCGATCGCAGAGATAAACTGGAGCGGGCCACCAACATCGAGATCCTCCCAGACACCTTCGACTTCACCAAGGAGACCCGTGAAATGGTTAGACACCCTGTTCTGAGTTAAACTGTAATTGACCAGGGAAGACGGGATGCTCACATCCTGTCAGCTGAATATTTGTTTAATCGGTCGTCTGTCTGCATTAGGGCGTGATTGCAGCTATACGCGACGGCTTTGGGTTTATAAAGTGCGTGGATCGGGACGCACGGATGTTCTTTCACTTCAGCGAGGTCCTGGAGGAGAGTCAGCTTCATATCTCAGATGAAGTGGAGTTCACTGTTGTGCCTGTAGGTTCTGTTAAGCTTTTCACAAAAGTATGTATTATCTGCTATTGCTTAAGTGAACACATTTTGATTATTGGTTTGGCTAGGAAACTAAAGCCGGTGTTAACTTCCAGGACATGCTGTCGGCTCAGAGGAACCACGCCGTGCGCATTAAGAAGCTCCCTAAAGGAACCGTGTCCTTCCACACCCAGTCCGAGCAGCGCTTCGTCGGCGTGGTGGAGAAGGAGCTGGTCGGAGCCTCGAACAAGAACGCGAGTCCGATGAAGGGCAAGGAGAAGGTACAAGCCTGCTCAAATGTGAGAAACGCCTCAGTTTTTATCTCCACCCTCCTCATCTACCCCTCTCTCCGGTTTCTGCTTTCGTTCTAATTTTGGGTTTTTGTTTTCCTCTACGATGGCCTCCTACTACTCCTCATGCTTTTCTTTGGTTAGAAAAAAGACAAGGTAGGACCTTTCCTGCATGAAGCTACGTGAATCAAGCCTCTTTAAAAGAAGCTGCTTATTACCTTAGGATATGTTTAAATATTAGTGCATCAGTAAGAAAAACCTTTTCTGTATTTCTGCTGAAAATCCAGCAACTCTATTAATGGATTTCTGCATTTACAGCTAACATAAAAGCTTTGCTTTCTAATGTTTTTATTTATTTTTTATTTAATTTAATTTGTTTTATTTTTTTATATTTTAAGGGAAAATTTGTAGAAAAGGTTGGTTCTTGCCTCGTTCATATCTTTGTATCAAGTTGACGGCATGGTGTTTGATCACCATTTAACACTTAATTACATCACCAAGTCTGTTGATTTTAAGGTAGCACAATATAAATAACTTTTTTCATTTTACAGTGTGCAGATTCTTGCATCATTATTTAACATTAGTGGATTTTAACTAGAGCTGGGCGGTATACAGTTTTGTACCGAAAACCGTTTTTTATTTTTGTTATGATATGAATTTCGGACATACCGTTTTAAATAGCCTGAACATTTTAAATAGCGGAATGTTTCGTCGCGGCAGCCAGTGAATTGTTTCCCGGGGGACACTTTTCCTCGCAGCACCGCTATGTATATTAGCATGCTAATGTTATTGTCGGAGCAGCTTGATGAGTAACTGGCGGGGGGTGATGTTTCAGCTGCTTATATTGACTAAATACATCCCGTTTTTACCATCGCTGTATGTAGTAAACAACTCTTCAGTGAAGTGCACGGTTAAATTTAACGCGATACGTTATAATGGAGACTAATGGAGACTTTAACGTGCTTTTATTGTGAAAGGCCCGGGGGAAGTATTTTTGTAGTAGAGCGGAGTTGACTGGTGTGTCGTCCTGTTAAGTTTTATTAAACACCCAACGAAAGACCCGATAATGATTTTTTTCTCAACCTTTCACAATCAGACCAAAATGTGTGATTACTGTTTACAACCAGGCAAAGAAAAAAAGACGTACCAGAGGAGGGAAACAGCGACACAGACAGAGGTACAGTAAAAAAAAAAAATCAATAAACAACGTTTGTACATTTAATTATCAGCTCAGCTGTGATGGAAAAAAAAATACCGTCAAATACCGTGAAACCGGTGTAATTGTTGAAAATACCGTGATATAAAATTTGGGTCATACCGCCCAGCTTTACATCAGAGCAGCAAAAAAAAAAATCCAGGCCTTTCTCTGGCTCTAGAATGTGAAGGTACATGCATGTAAATGTTCACAAGCGATTGTTTCTTTGTTAATTATTAATTGCTCAACATGCCACATACCATACCCCTGCACCAGTAATATCGTATACCGTGGTATTTTCTAAAGATTATAGTGCAGTATGAAAATGAATAATACCACCCAATCCTACTGTGGAGCATTACATTAAGGAATGAATGTGTCTAAAATCACTAGAGACGTGTGTTCAAATGGTAGAAGCATCAAATCAAATTTAAGCTAGATGACACTAAAAATGTGGATGAAACTAAATTTTTTTATCCAATTATGATCCAGTTTCTTCATTTTAAAGCTGATGCACCAACTTAAATCAAAATAAGTGCACTTGCAGACAATACATAGTCCACATCTCAGACCATACTTGTTGCACTTAAGTACATGACTGAAACATGGTAGAGACTTTTGTTTTAGTTGTTTTGAGTTTTGTCTTGTCTCGGGTACCATGTGTCTGCTGAGTCAAGAATCTTAAATTTGGAGACTTCCAGGCAAAGAAGGTAATTGGCTGTCAAAAGGGGTTAAATACAGCAATGAATGGCTCTGACACATTGACACAAATTAGAAAAGCCTGCAAGCCAAAAAAGGCCGACCAGCCAGACAAGCCACTGGCACCATGGAGACACTTATCCAGACTGAGAGAAAGAAATGAGGCGATAGAGGAAGAGTCTGCCAGTGATATACTTTCACCTCTTCCCACAATTCAGCTTTCTGATGCTCCACTATACTCCTCCTTCCTCTCTTTTCTCTGTGCCACCGTCCATACTGCCAAGCCCAATAAGGGTCAAGTCCCTTCCTCTTAAGAACCTAATTTGCATCCCCCCGGCAAACAGCCAGTCAGGGCTTGTTCAAAGAGCTCACTAATCCAATCAGATTGCTCAACTGCGAGCCCTTATCGTTACAGACACCAGCATCTGCAGGAACCACATAAGAGGGCATCATGGAGCTGCTGGTTGTGAATGGTGGAGACAGAGAGTCAGAGCAAAGTAGGCATCACAAGGCTTCAACGGTGCTCAAAGTTAGCCAGGACTGACAGTCAGAGAGCACGGAAGGCTTAAGCAACACTTCCAATGTTATTGCAGCTGCCAAAGGAATGGCACAGATACGTATTGGGTGTGAAATAAAATTTAGACTAGTAGAATTTCATCTTTATCCACTGTTCAGCATGTAGTGGAGAAAATGTGTGCTGCATGAATAATACAAAATGTAGCTTTATTTACTGTGAAAAGTAAATATGACAAAAAATCCACATTGTAACATTGGGTTTAGAAATTGGGCAGCACAGCAACTCAGTGGTTAGAACAAATGCCTCACAGTAAGAAGGGCCTACGAAAGGTGTGTGAAAACGAACGTAAAACAACCACATGACCGCGAATCGACTGTTCTGCTTTGGATCGAGCATAATGGGCCCTTTGCTAAGATTCACTTTACAAAATCTGTTAAAAAACCATTGCTTCAAGTAAAAAGGCAACTTGATAACATTAAAAATGTGACTGTATAAAAGAAACGAATGAGTCTGAGAACAGAGGTTCCTGCCCTTTAGCCCCAGAAGGAGGCTGAAACAGTCAAAGGAGGTAAAACACATTAAGTTCATTCAGCTATATAAACTACAGAGGTGAACTAGCTACAGTATGATCATGACTTTGCATCCAGGGACACGGCTGGACATAAAGGGGCATGAGGGGAGATAAAGGTACAAGGGGAAAGAGAAACCAACTTGGCCGCCCTTGTAACCAATTCCTCAGAGACTAGAGTCTCATCAGTCTCTTCCTCCACATTTTTGCCCTCAATATAATTTCCCCCCCCAAAAAAAAAATTCTTTGCTTGTTTTTTTTCCACTCCCTCTGTGACTCTTGGTGTTTGTCCTCCATTGCCTAAAGCCCACCCCCCACCCACCTATTCCCATTGTCTCACCTTCGCACTTGTTCCCGACCCTACTGGTGTCGCTATTAGCAGCATCACACAGGGATCACATGCCTGCTGGGCTACAGAGGCTGAGTCAATGGAGCATGACACACAAAGACATCCATAAAGCTCCATCACCACCACATCCCTCCTACTTCCACCTCTCAATGAGGCTCACTCCCACCTTTCCTATCCATTCCTGATCATTACCCTGGAATGTAGCCAGATTGGATTTAACAAGTGAAACAAATTGTGCTGTTTTGCATAAAATTCCATGTAGAACAAAAAAGGCAACAACAGAAAAAAAAAACGACTCTTCATTTCAGCCTCAACTGTCCTACAGTTAGGTGTTGTCATTTTAAAATGTAAGAGAACCAGAGTTTCTCAGTTATGTGACCTGCTCTTTGTTCAAGTCTTGGCAGACTATTAGGCCCGGAGCAAGGAGTCAGAGAGGTGAGACAGTTGAGAGGAGGAGGCAGAGGTGGATCTATAACAGCACTCCAAACAGAGGGCTGCTCCAGGAGAGGCAGCCATGGATTCAACTCATCCCTCTCTTTTCTCTTACCCTCTCCTTTTGTGCCCAAGTGTGTAACGCTGGATGTTTGCAGTGTGTTTGCTAGAGGCAGAAGTGTGTGCATGTGTGTGTGTGTCTGCAGCCTGCGTATGTGATAAGCCTGTGGTAGTAGTGGTCCTGTGAGGGACCTAAGGCCCTGTTCTCCTGATTAGTCATTTATCAGGCCTGGCAGCCCAGACCCACCTCCTCCTTTTCCTCTGCTGATCCCCCTCTATCCCTCCAGATCTCCCCTGTATCCACCCTTTACAACAATGCTCTCCATCCCCCAACACCAAAGTCTATAATGGAGGTGCATGTACATATCCAACCTCTACCTGCTTCTATCCAAGCTGTGCTCACTCTGTCCATGTTGCCCTTTTTTTCCCCTCAGTTTAAACTGTAACAAGCCGTCTTTCCCCCTCCTTCATAAATACAACCCCAATTCCCTCCTTCTCCTTTTGTATCCTGCCTGAGCTTGAGTGCTTAAGCTGCATCCATAAACAAATTTCCAATTTCTGTTAATTTTGAAAGCTGTTAAATTCAGATGAGCGAAAAGAAGGGCAGCGTGATGAGTGCAAGGTGGGAGGGCAAGTGTCTCCAACAGTGGAAGGAGGACCTCACTATCAACCAGTGCCACACTCCCTGGTTCTGACATGTCAACAGAGAGGGATTAGTGTACCAGACACATTCAGGGAGCCAAAACGAGTTAATGCAGTTAACCAACGACATCTTCTCAACCTGTCTTAGCTCAGCTGGGAGAAATTGGAAAAGCTGTCTAGCCAAAGAGAGGGAACGTAATCTGGACTATGCAGACTGAACTATACGGCCACATGAAAGTGCTGCTCTTCTGCTTGCCATGCCTCTTTTCTCTTTCCTTCATCCTTCCTCACCATCATTCCTGCTCACTATCCCCATATTCCTAAGATAATAAGGAGTGAGGGGTGTGAGAGAAGGAAGTGTGGACAGAAAAAGACGGGCAGAGGAAGACAAATATTAGCTGCTTTAAATTAAAAGTGACATGAAGCTTTTAAATCCTCCTTTTTCACATTTAAATCCTTTGGTTGGGTCTATATAATGTGGAACTGCAATGATTTGCACTGAATTCCTATTTATTGTAACTCCACAAGCCCGTCTTTCACCCCTTTTCGGAGGTGTGTCTCAGATCAACTTGTTTTGAGTCTCTTTAAATCCAAACAAGGCCCTTCACACCCCGCCCCCCTCCAGCTTCCAGACTGGTCCATTCCAGTCTGATAGAGGGGTTTTACAACTATAGCAATGCAGAAACATTTTATTTACAAATTAATTAAAATATGACAACAAATTTGCCCACTCATACATGTTGGATCGAGAGTTTGACCCAGAGCCAAAGGAGAATGAAGATGATAGTATTGTAGACCTTATTTGGTAGTTCCGTCGACAATACTTTGACGAAATAGTAGAGCTGGGCGGTATACCGTTTTGTACCGAAAACCGGTTTTTATTTTCGTTATGATATGAATTTTGGACATACC
>JAUBOC010000181.1:22740926-22755908 GCA_032275365.1 Anablepsoides cearensis | reverse complement strand
TCCAGGTTAAATAAAATTCTTCTATGTTAGTGGAGCGCCATTTTCTTTCCAGTTTTCTAGCTGCCTGTTTTAAAGAATGTAACTCTGAATTAAACCAAGGAGTTGGCTTCCTCCGATCAATAACTTTCTTTTTTAGTGGAGCAATTCCATCAAGAGAGGTTTGCATTAAAGTTGTAATATTATCAATAAGATTATCTAAGTTACTGCTCTCTGATACATTATTCTGTAAGACAGAGGAAAATAAAGATGGAAGAGATTCTTTAAATTCCTTAAAGAAACACGCATCTAACTCTGATGATCTTTTTAAGGTGAAATGATGGAGGTGCAGCTGATTTGGTTAAACCCTGAGATTAACATCTGACATAATCTCATTCAGTATCGTGTTGGAATGATTCTCAGCCACAATCACAGGAATTGTTTTTATTCATAGTCACTTTTATACCGAAAAACACACTTTCAGCTGTAATAAATATACATGTCATGTAGTTAACTTGGATTATATTTTGTTTCATTTTGAGCACTTTGAGGTTGTTCCTGCCTATAAAAAACATGAAAATTTTAACGTCACCTGATTCAAACCCGAGAGAAAAAAGAAAATCAATGAAAACTTCTTGTAAAGCTGAAACAACTTAAGCAGAAGGAGGACAGGTGCTGCTGTAATCCAGCAGGCAGTTGGGCCGATGATAATGATGATGATAGGAGTAATATGAGCCGGACCAACTTGGACTCCCCTCCTGCTCCTGGAAACCACGAGCTGCTAATGTTTCAAGTTCATGGTCACAAACAGTCTGCTCCCACCAGACCAGGAAAAGGAAAATCTTTGGAAAAGTCGTCGTTCATGTTTAGCTCACGTTGGAGTGTTGTGGGATTAAAAATTAATTCAGCTCTTATGGGAAGATTAATTTGACGATTCTGCAGTTTTAATTTTTGAAAGCTGAACTGACTTATTGGCTTGATGTCTTTAACTATATTTGAACAAGAGGAACTTTGACATTTAGGATTGCATTTCCTATAAATAGATGTCCTCAAGCAGCCCATTCAGGATAATCAGACAGAAGACGAGCCACAAAAGACGTATTTTTAGAAGCTTTGATCTGAGCACGCTGACTTAGACCTTTTTTTTAAAAAGAAGTTTGTGGTTTTTAAAAAAATAATAATAATAACTTAGACCCTGAGCTTCTTATGATTTAGTCATATAAAGTTGATAAAAATGTGCTATTTTCTAAATCTGTCAAGTCAAAATGTTGGAGTGAACATCTGCAAGTCAGGGGCATCATCAAGGGGGGACCAGGGGGGGCAACGGTATCTACAATATGTTGATCAGAAGGCAGTTCCCTAATTTCTGCAATGCTGTTAATGTAAAAAATCCTTCATATGACAATAAAATGACAAATCTGAAATTCTGTTCTGGCTTCTGGTATTGGTGCCAACCCATTACAAATACCTAACTTCCTTTCTGTTTTCATTTTGCAGAACAGTGAAACAAAAAGAATTCGGAGAAGAGTTTATTTTTACAGGGACAGTACAACAAAACATTATCACCCGCAGGCAACAGATGCAGCACACACACGGCTTCTAGCTAAAAGCTAATCAGCCCTCGTCCCTGAAAACTTAAAAATAAAAACTTACAACCAAGCTTCCTCTTAAATTAAATATTTGTTTGTTCCCTATTTTCCTAACACAACACTTTGCTCTCAGACTGCAGGTTTACTAAAATAGGAGGCAGAGCTTTCAGTTATCAAGCTCCTCAACTTCCAGTTTCTGACACCCGGTCTACTCAGCTTAAAATTTCCCTTTTGATAAATCCTGTAGTTAGGTTCGGGTTTCCTGAGCTGTAGTTTAGTTCTGCTGCTGTAGACTTAAAGTGCCTGTGACATGCAGATCCATGAAATACAAAATATATTCTTATATATAAGAAAATTGGCATAATACACATGATTTTATCCGTTATGTCATGATTGGCTTATTGACTTCTTTTGAACTTGGCTTAGCTAAAGGGAAACAGGAAGTGACATCAAAGGGGAACCCTTTGAGAAAGAAAACTCCCTGTTTTTTTGATTATTTAAACAATATTATTTCAAATATATGACTCTTTCTCATCTCTCTGATAGTGATTAAAATAATCTAAAGAAACATTAGATTCTTCACTACAGTCTGTGTTGTTAGCCATTTTAGCAATACAGACATTCCCCTTTGACATCACTTTCTGTTACTTTACATGCAAATATTTTAACAACTGTTCATCTCAGCAGCATTTTTTTATCAGTGTTACCCTTCCAAAACTACATTCATTTTTATTATAAAAATGTGATGACAGGCGCTTTAAACGGCTGGAGGACAAACGGACCAAATGACGCGTTTGTTTTGAGTCTCTTTCCTATTCTCTTAGTCTCCCGTAGGTCCAGACAGATGACTGTCACTTCTCAGCCTGGTTCTGGTTCTTAGGGAAGTCTTTCCTTTCCACTGTCACCAAATTGTTGCTCGGGACAAACGATTGATACAAAGTGAAGATTTGACTTGTTTTTTTTTTTTTACTTCTTTAGTAAAATTTATAACCAATTGACTTCAAATCTGGATCTAAGTTGAACCTAAGTGCCCTGAGATGACTTTTGTTGTGAACTGGCACTATATAAATAAACTGAACTGAATTACTACCATCAAAGCAGCTACCACAGAATTTTACTCCAAATTGTACGAGTGTCAGGATATTATATAATACAATCTGCCACATGCACACCTACCCATCCCAGAGTCAAAACATTGTGCCTGTCAGTGAGCCCCGGGTCCACATAGACCACCTAAAATAGAATTGGACAGGTCCCCATTCCATCTCATGTGGGCACAGCATGTTCTGGTTCCACGTGAGGCTGAGGGATCTTAATACCGCTCACACCCGGCTGTGGGCTCCACTCCACAGTGGTCCGGTGCCCGTCCACAGCGCTCCAGTCCTCAGGAGGTGTTTCACCGGGACATAGTCACCATGCCGAAAGTCCTGCTGCCAGGTGAGTTTTGGCAGAGCGACTTTATTGTTTCACATCAATAGGATGATATTTTTGGACAAGTTTATAAATGATTATAAAACCTAATTTAAAAAAATACTATAACTTTATTGTTGTTTGGATTTTTTTTTTTATGGCCAACAGGTAAAACAAAATCCATCCAGTTATTGAACTGAGGAGAAAACACATGAAAACATTCACTTTTTCTAGTTTATTTCTTTATTTTTGTAAGGAAAGACCCTTTATTAACAGGTTCACATGTCTTTAAATACGTCAAGTCCACTTTTAATAAAATAAATTTTCATTTGAGATTTATGTAACACTAATTCGCCGACAGTTTTTGAAATTTTTTGTCTGTTCAGTCCCCTCGTTCCGGCATTAAAAAGCCTTTTTTGGTCTTCAGGCTCTCAGAGTGACATGATAAAACCTTGAGGCTGTATTCATTTCTGCTGGAGCAGAATTTAGTAACTGATTAGGTGTCAGCCAAGATGTGTGATGGATGGGACTTATCAGTTTGCATTTTTCATAACAGCCATAACATAAGAGAGGATTTCAGGATTTATAAGTTGTTCTAGATGTAATTATTACGGTTGCCAAGTAAATTTATTTATTGACATATTTTTCAACATTTTAAAGACGTCTACGTTGAAGATGCAATTTAAAAAAATCAACAGGAAGCTTCTTTTTGGCGTGTACATAATGTAATTCTAACAAATTGATCAAATATATAACTTTTATTAGCAATTTAAACATAAATGTTTCATAAGATGGCATAACTTGTCTAGTGTGACAGGGCCTTAGTTTTAAAGCAACCTAGTCATACAGACATTGGTCAATTAATCTTTTTTTCCATAAGAAACAAAATGGAAAATAGTAAAAGCATTTCATAAAAATATATTTACATAAAATTTTGTTTTTTTTAGGTCATTTGACTGCATTTGTAGCTTCATGACCAGAAACAGAAGATAAATAAAAACCCAGCATTCGTTGAAGGAATGCATATCACCCGCCACCTTTCATGTTAGAGTTGAAAATGCTGAGAAATGGATAAAGTGCAGCAATTTTTGTTAAACCTTGAATTTTATTTCATTATCTGTAAAAATTACTGAGTTAGAGCCAGTTTTGGGTTTTCTAAGGATGTCACACATGATTGTTCTCCTTCGCCTTTAGTAGCCGGTAAAAAGTTGAAATTTACATTTTCATCAATGAACATTTAATTAAAAGCAGAAAAAAGATCCTCAAAGGTTTGAGTTGGGAAAAGATTGAAGTCAGCAAAGAAACCACATGTAGAACTTGTTATGCAGGAAGGTGGCAGATAAAGAAAGTAAACATTTTATTCTTGTTCTTATTAAACAAAAAGATGCTATAGAATTAGAAAAACCTAGAAACGTACAGAAGTGTAATTGTAAAGAACAAAGACCAGTCAGTTAAAGTGGATTCCTGACATCTAGAGGCAGAAACAGGAAACAGAGAGACTCAACCAAGTCATCAGTGGACCCAAAAGTCACACTAACAGATCATTTGTTTTCCATTTTATCCATCCTCACACATATAACCCAGAATCTAATTTCACAGCTTTCATCACTAAAGAAGGTCTAACATGTATGTTTTAAATCTAATATACAGAGGACATGTCCTTATAACCCACCTTATAACAAACTGGACGTCATTATGTCTGACTTTATAACATTTTCTAACCTCCTATTTTTTGTAATTTCATCCTGGGTGGTTCTACTTTCCTGGTGTCTCAATCAGATGAACAGAGTAAGTATGGAGGCGGAGAAGAAGAGTTTAAATTTAATATCCATGTTGGATTAGTTGCATTAAAGCACTGGTTTTAAAGTAGGTGCATGGAACAAGCGTCTTCATAACTCCTGTCATTTTATAAATGGGTTTGGAGTTATGTGTTAAAGCTGCATCTGTAGAATATTCCATCTGTGTTAGAGCTTCTACTGGACTTTGTGTTTGCAGGTCAGAGTTACAGTTTGGTAGTGTCCGAGTCGATCTGTGGTCGTGTATTTTGTGCATGTGCTGCACTCTGTACATGTAGAACCTCACGTCCAGTTCAGTCTACGTTGGTTTCTCCGTGCTGAGATGATCGTTCAGTGGGGTTCAGTGCTGCATGGTGTGATGAATGATGATGATGCTGCTTCCCTGAAAGTAAACGTGACGAACCCGTTGGCGTGCCTGACAGAGACCGATGAGAAGATAAGGGCCTTGGCGGAGAAGGTCTTCGCATCGGAGACCAAAGATGAAAACGTCCGCGATGAAATCTCCATGTTTGACGTGGCCGAGGATTGTCCGATCCTGAACCAGGAGATGGCCCATCACCTGCACACCGACGACAACGCAGAGAAACGGTGAGAGGTGTCACTTTGTGCCCCTGATAGATTGAAGAGTCGGATAGATATGTTTCTAAAATGCTCACCAGTGCATGAATTAACCTCTACACTTCACCTTTGATCAATAGTAAGAGACTCCAGCGTTGCCGGACTGTAGCCGGCCCAGCTGCCAGTCCCCAGGTAGCAGCTGTTCATGCAGCGCCAGTGGAAGTGGACGCACCCCTTTACCTGCAAGTTCCTGACTTTCAGAGAGTGGCCATCCTCGGAGACTACGCTGCTGGGGTAAAGTTTGTCATCCATTATGGTTCCAAAGGGCCCAAGCTCAAAGCAAACAAGTGGTTGTAAGACCCAAATGCAGACACATAGCGGTCAGGTTCAGGGTTATGTATACTAAATTTAACTAAGGAGAAACCGTAAAACAGGCACCACTGCAAGGTGCACAAATATTAACTGAAGTTCTGACATCGAGCCGAAGAAAACCAGAGTACCAAATATATACATAACAAAACAGAAAGACTTGAGCAACCAAAACCCTAAAACTAAAAATCTAAAACAGTAATACAGGTACTCGTCGAAATGTCTTTAGTTATGAAGATAAAAAGATAGAAAAGACCGAAACTGTAAATTTACCGTCTCACTCAGTCTATTGGGTTTAGGAGGGGATTCGCGTTTATACTTAAACGTGTCCTACAAGATTCTTCACTTGTCTGATTCGGCCAAATTTGTCTTCCTTCCATCCATCCATCCATTATCTTTCCCAGCTTTTCTGAGAGATTTCCATACGTTCCATGGCTAGTCGCGAGAAAGCGTGTCTTGGGTCTTCTTGGGGTCTCCGCCAAGTCCTTCCTAGGGAGGTGTCCAGGAGACATCCTTATCGCATAACTACCTAAACTGGCTCCTTTTGTTAAGGAGGAACAGCAGCTCTACTCAGTCTCTCAAAGATAACTGAACTTCTAACCCCATCATTAAGATAGAGTCCAACTACCCTGTGGAGAACTCATTTTGAGGATAGGAATGTAGACCGAGCGGTAAACCGAGAGCTTCATAGGTCAATCATTTGACTCAAGCTTCAGTCGAGTGCTTTATTTTCATGAATTTCATATCAATGCATCTGAAAAACTACCAGCCTAAACTCTTTTAAACTGCACCAGCTCAGGGTAACTTTTTCAATGAGCACCTTTAAATGTGCCGACCTCTGAAGGTTTTGGGTTCTCATTTTTTTCATGTTCTCCCCAGGTGACCATGGATGACTTCGAGCTGGCATGTAAGGGTCTGTACCGTGCCTTGACCATCAGGGAGAAGTACATGAGACTGGCCTACCAGCGATTCCCAAGAACAGCCTCCCAGTTCCTGCGTCAGATGGAGGGGGAGACTTTTAAAATTGAAGATCAGTTGCAGCCAGGTGAGAGGAGAAGCAGACGAGGATAAACACAGACAAAAAATGAGCTCAAATATCTTAATCAAGTGTTTTTATTTATTTATCAAACCCTCAGTTTTTACTCCTCCTCCCAAGGCCGGGGAGGACCCCTTTGACACTTCTAAACTACCAAAGAATCTGGGCTACGTGGCCCGTATGAAGGAGGGTCTTATGTACGTTTACAATGATGCTGCCGCTGCTGACAAACATCAGCCCAAAGACCTGCCTCATTCAGACTACAACACCTTCATCGATGACATGAACTTCCTCATCGCTCTCATTGCACAGGGCCCGACGTGAGTCCTTTCAGGTTCCTTGCATATTTATTTGAATGTTTTAGGGAGAGGGACGCCTGGGTTTCTCTCCTGGACCTGTTGCCTCCGTGACCTGACCATGAATAAGCAGTAGACGATAGAGATGTCAAGAATTTACCTTACATCTGAAGACTTGGAATAGGATTGGTTTGATGGTTTAGTGCAAATTTTATTGTGAACATCTGCAGTCGAGCTTTAAGATTTGCTGGGTTTTCCAAACATTTCAGAATATTTTCCAGTTTGGTTCAGTCTGTATAAATGTATGTCGCCTCGCTCGTTCTTGTCTTCGCAGTAAGACGTACACGCACCGACGTCTGAAGTTCCTCATGTCCAAGTTTAACGTGCATGAGATGCTGAACGAGATGGAGGAGATGAAAGAGCTGAAGATGAACCCGCACAGGGATTTCTACAACTGCAGGAAGGTGGGCAAAAGGCAGAATGTACACAGACCAATTATGCTCCAAATGAATAGTGCTCATTCTACTATGGCTCCCTCTTGTGGCCGCTGACAGTCACTACGCCAGCTTTAAAACATTTTTTGGGCTTTCCAGGTGGACACTCACATCCACGCAGCCGCCTGCATGAACCAGAAGCATCTGCTGCGCTTCATCAAGAGGTCTTACCGTGTGGACGCTGACCGTGTCGTGCACAACATCAAAGGGAAGGAGGTCACCATGAGAGAGCTGTTCGAGTCTCTCAACCTGCATCCCTACGACCTCACTGTGGACTCTCTGGATGTGCACGCTGTAGGTTTTATATTAGACAAAGAATAGATGAGTTAGAGTCTGAACAGACAGCAAGTTGGTTGAAATGTTTTTTTGTTTTTTCCTCGAAGGGCAGACAAACGTTCCAGCGTTTCGATAAGTTCAATGCCAAGTACAACCCTGTGGGAGCCAGCGAGCTGCGTGATCTGTACCTGAAGACAGAAAATCATATCAATGGAGAATATTTTGCCACAATTATCAAGGTATTTCCAAGAAAGTTGGAAAGTTTCTACAATAAAACGTGACAAATTTAATTATTTGTTGCAAAAAATTAGCTTCTTTTGTCAAAACTGAAAAAGATTTTATGCATTTTTCTTTTTGCACCAGGAAGTATCCAGTGATCTGGAAGATGCCAAATATCAGTATGCTGAACCTCGTTTGTCCATCTACGGATGTAACCCAAACGAGTGGACCAAGCTCTCCAGCTGGTTCGTCAAACACAGAGTCTTCTCCCCCAACCTCAAATGGATGATTCAAGTCCCCAGGATCTAGTAAGTTTGTTCAAGTCCTCTCCAGAACAGTGGCTGAAACGCAGAGTTAACTGAATTTGTTTTTGTTGCATCCCTTTTTATCTCAGTGACATCTTCAGAGGCAGGAACTTTGTGCCCCACTTTGGCAAGATGTTGGAGAATATTTTCCTCCCAGTCTTCCAGGCCACAATCGACCCACAGTCCCACCCAGAGCTCAGCATCTTCCTCAATCATGTGAGTCATGGATGAACCACAACAAACATGCTTGGATTCGACCTCAGGGCAAAAAAAAAAAAAAAAAAAAGAATGAAAAAATTTCAAACAGATGCACGACTTGGACAGCAGACATGACCACACCGAGTAAAGAATAAAACCAGGGTTTGAACTGAACAATAATTGTTGCCGTCACAGGTGAAGGAAGGAGGAGCGTGTTTGTTGTATCTGTTTTCTTCCTGGTTTGTAGGTGACGGGCTTCGACAGCGTGGACGACGAGTCCAAACACAGCGGTCACATGTTCTCCACCAAGAGTCCTAAACCAGAGGAGTGGGACATCAACAAGAACCCGTCCTACACCTACTACATCTACTACATGTACGCCAACATCGCTGTGCTCAACCAGCTGCGCAGGTGAGCAGCTTTACTCTCATCTTGGATCTACATTATATACAGCTTCAACTCTTAAAACACCACATTTAAATATGCTGATTCAGCATTTACACTTTTATTTTTCCTGTTTTTAATGTGCGTTTCTGAATGTGCAATCTAACTCTGCACATTTTGAGCTACTGTAGTCATTTATTTATCAAAAGATTCAGCTCATTCAGAAGATATGACCTCTGATTTTCATTTTTTATTTACATTAAACTTTTTGAAATATTCAATTTTATTTACTAATAGTTCAGCTCTGAGTGCTCTTCAATTCCCTCTAAAACATAGCTTTAGCTAGCATTTTGACACTTTAGTGTTTACCTCCCTTTTTGCTCCTTTTGGCTTTCAGCTAAAATTTTTCTACTTTCAGCTAGCATTTAGCAATTATTAGCATGTGCTTTAGCTATTTTTAGCTTTTGAATACGTCTTGGCTGCCTATGCTTTTTAGCAAGTTTTTTGCTTCTTTTAAATGTAAGCTAATCTTTTGCTGTATTTAACTTTAAGCAAGCCACACCACACTTTTAGCTAATGTTGTACTACTTTTAGATATAATTTGATATTTTTTAACAAGCCTTTTGCTGCTTTTGGTTTTTAGCTAGTCTTTTGCTTCTTCTATGTTTAACTTTAAGCTAGGCACTTTCTAGTTTTAACTTTTAACTAAAAATTTGCTACTTTTTGCTATCATTTTGGTATTTTTACTTAGCATTTTGCTGCTGTTAATGTTTAGCTAGTCTCTTACTTCTTTTAGCTGTTAGCTATTTTTTTGCTATATTTTACATTAAGCTAGGCACTTCCTACTTTTAGCTGATGTTTTGCTACTTTCCGTTATTATTTTTGGTATATTTAACTAGCATTTTGCTGCTTTTGTCTTTTAGATAATCGTATGCATTTTTTTAGCTGTTAGCTAATCTTTTGCTATATTTCACTTTTAGCTTGACACTTCCTACTTTTAGGTTTTGTTTAGGTATTTTAATCTAATATTTTGCTGCTTTTGAATTTTACCTAGAGTTATGCTTCTTTTAGTTTTTATTGGTCAGTTAGATTTTAGCTAGTTTTATCGATGCAATTTTACCTTCTTCAATAAATTTCACCTCATTCAGGACTCGGTTTTCATGCTAAAAATGCAGTTTATTAAATTTCTGAGAGATTTCTGGGTCCAAGGTCCTGCCCCTAAGGATAGAAATCAAAGGTGCTCATTTTTTATTTTCCAGACAGAGGGGGATGAACACATTCATGTTCAGACCTCACTGCGGTGAGGCTGGTGCCATCACCCACCTCCTGGCTGCCTTCATGACCGCTGACAACATCTCTCATGGCCTCAACCTCAAGAAGGTCAGTCGGGATGCGTTATTTTGTGGAATGACACTTGCCACAAGTAAAACAGATTTTAAATAATCTTCTCTAATATTAAATCAAAATAACTGTGCTGAGACATTTAATACCTGATCTCATCATGTGTTCCCATCAATCTTTTCCCCAAACCAGGGTCCTGTGCTTCAGTACTTGTACTTCTTGGCCCAGGTCCCAATCGCCATGTCTCCGCTCAGCAACAACAGCCTGTTCCTTGAATATGCCAAGAACCCGCTGCTGGAGTTCCACCAGAAGGGCTTGATGGTGTCTCTGTCCACGGACGACCCCATGCAGTTCCACTACACCAAGGTCCGGTTGTAGACAGCTGTAATACTGACATCTGCAGGATGAATTGATAAAGTTGTGCTCATAGCATTATGGGTTTATGTTCACAGGAGCCCCTGATGGAGGAGTACGCCATCGCAGCTCAGGTCTTCAAGCTGAGTACTTGTGACATGTGTGAGATTGCCCGGAACAGCGTGCTGCAGAGTGGCTTGTCTCACGAGGTAAACAACCAGTTTATTTTGTTTGTAAGGCATCAATAAAATGTGGATAACATTCACCATCCTCTGCTCCTGCTCCAGGAGAAGGTCCACTTCCTGGGTACAGATTACCTCAAAGAAGGTCCGGAGGGCAATGACATCCGTAAAACTAACGTGGCTCAGATCCGGATGGCGTATCGCTTTGAAACACTGTGCTACGAGCTCAACCTCATCAGGGAGGGTCTGAAGGCAGAGTGAACAGCTCTCTGTAAGAATGAAAGGCCTCTACGTTAGTTTTTCACAGTAATTTTTGGAAATCTTAAAGACAAAAACCTTCTAACACACTGGTGCTCTCTTCTGTTTTGATTTGTGGTTTCACTGCAATTGCTATCCTCAACTGGAGAAACATCATGTAGAATGAATAAAAATAAAACATAAAGACAAACAAGTACCTGTTTTCTGTTTATTGTTAATTTGATTCACACTTCAACGCAAGATACAACAAACTTGGTGTAAACTACTTATTTGCTCAATTAGTGTATAGAAATGTTAAGTTTCATTTTGCTAACACACAAATAGTTAAAGGTAAAATTTTAAACATGCATAATCACCCTTAGCATAAAACAGTATAGTACCAAATAAATTTTGATTCTTGTTTTTACCCGTTTTTTTTTTTTTGTTTTTTTTTTTGGCGCATGTGATTGCGCAGGTGCAGGCCCGGTTTCCAAATTTCCGACGACACGTGAAGCCATCAGTATTTCTTCATCCGTTGACAGCTCCAGGAGTTGAAGCGGTGACGTCTTCCCTCTTTGAGGGATTCAACCAAACTTTTTCTCACAGTCCAAAACTTCTGTCAAGTTGTACGAAAACACACAGCGGTAAAAACAGGAAGTGACCAGAATAAGACAGCAGAGTCAGGCACACGTGTTCAGACTTCAATAACAGTGTAAAGCTAAATGTCTCACTTCCTGTTTACTACCTAAAGGTATGAGAATAGTGGCTTTTACAAGCTCTTAGTCTTTTTCCACTTTTATATATTTAGCTAGTATTTTGCTAGGTTTTTAGCTAGTTTTGCGTTATCCTACTTTTGCATTCTGCATCTTTTAGAGTCAACTTCACCTTCTTTCAACAAATTTCAGCAGCCATTCGGCTTTCTGTATTAACTTTATTTTCACAGAAAAAGCAATTCATGCTATTATCAAATATTATCTTGTTCCTTCCAAATCGCTTTTGTGAAATCTACTTTTATTTTGAAATGCTTAACCGGAAGTGAACTTTTTCCGTCCGACTTCACTGTAATATTCCAGAGAGAGGGCGAGGAGTGATTTGCTTTATCTTCTTTTTTCCTTCTCTGTCGCCGCTTGTTTTAAAACATGTTGGTTACTCGCAACTATTAGAACACGCAGCGCATTTTTAGGCCCCTAAAATTAATCGTTTCCTTCAAATAAAAGTTTCCCCGTAACTTTCTGTTGTCCGGTTTTTCCCACGCGATCGCTCGTTTAGCTCGTTATTTAGACCTTTCCTCGGCGCTGAGACGAAATAATGGATTTTATTTGGGTTTGTCATTTTTTCGGAAGGAAAACACGGAACGGGCATGAGTTCTGTTGGACTCTGTGAGACACACCGGTAAGTAACAAAACTGTGGCGAAAGACCGTCTGGTGTTGTGTTATTTCGTTGTTTTTATGACTTTTTTTCAACGTTAAAAATAATTTTAATAACTAGAAGTAACGATAGCTAGCTAGCTAACGCTAATAAATATAGCTTTTCATCTACAGTTAATTCCAACAGCAAACTAAATAAAACCAATTTTGTCAAAATTTCATAGAAACATCTAACTTCTAATATTTGGTCCAACTAAATTCAACAAATGAAACTTAAAAGGTGTTTATAGTGTTGATGTGACTCATTTTGACTCAAAATATTTGCTTAAAATACAATCAAACTTATTCATTTAGGAGTTTTTTATTACTCAGCTGCTGTGCAGATGCTGTAAAGCAGTTAATGAATAACTAATCACATCTCCAATGTTCATTTCACTAAGTCAGGTCTTTTTAACTGGCAGCCCGCGGGCCACATCCGGCCCGCGAGTGACCAAAGTTCGCCCGCCAATTGGTTCATTCATCTCTTAAGCCCAAACCCCCAGTTTTCTACTTTAATTATAACTTCTTTTAGTTAAACATAGACATGTTTGGTGTCTACAGAAACATCAGAATCTTGGCTACAAGCTGGTAAAATTATTTCTATGAACACTAAAGACAGTTGAGGATAAAACTATGAAAGTGAAAAAAATTGGTTTAAAAAGTTGGCAAGTCAGAGATGTCACACTAATGATATACAATAATAATACTTGTTTAATTTACATAATTGCTGGATGTTTGGCCCTTGAGCTGTTGGCCTGCAGTAACTGTGGCCCCTGGAGCAATTTAGTTAAATAGCCCTTTATTAAATACTCATTTTATAAATAAAAGTAATTGTACACTAAAAAAAAAAAATCAAAGTTTCTGAATTTATTATAAAGTCTGCCAGTGTCTAAAATGTCAACACTAGGATTGTAATACTTTAAATTAAGAAAAAAATGCTTATATTTTGATGTTTCTGTTAAAACGCTGCCAGTGGCTTTTGCTTCCTGACTGAGAGGCAGACTAAAAAGTAAGCCTCGAATGAACAATGGGCGAAAAGGATGAGACAAATTGCAAAATAATCTTGATTCGTGAGCAGCAGAAGTCTCTAGATTTGAACAGAAAAGTAACACGGTTGTGTTTATTAAAGGTGACCCTGAACGGCGTGGCTGTCAGGGTAAATGGGTGTTTAGTTGAGCCCTCAACATGAATTAGAAGCTGCTGCTGTTAGATCAGTCGTTTCGTGCCTTTCATCCTGGCATGTAGCAAACCAGCATTTTGCTTTATTACAGCATTAACTGTCACTTTTGATGATAAGCCTCAGTCTTACAGCGTCTCACCTGCTGCATGTCCCAGCACGCTGTGAGGGTGTGTTTTGAGGGTTTCAAAGGTACAATTATGTTTAATTTAGTTGCCAGGTGATGTATGGTTTCTGCCTTTACATGACTTCATGAGAAAGGGAAGAAAAACGAGCTTTGACAGCCTCAGAAGCGTCATCAAAACAAATTTTTTAACTTGCGCAACTTGATTATACACAGTATCACAGTAATGAGTTGCCAGTTGTTTGTGTATCACTTCTGGGTATATTTCTAGATTTATTGTATGTCCAAAGCAGTGTTTGATTACCATAAATGATCTAAACATAGTTTTCAACTGGGCGCTAATCTTCCTGCACTGTAATTATTGGACGAGCTGCTGATCCCATCTTCCTGCAGCTCAGGAAACACAACTCGCGCCTTCCTGTGCAACTTGCCGCACTCAGACAAACGACCCAAGTGGGTCAGTTTGGGAGCTGCATTGTCATCCCTGGGTCTGACAGCGACGGAGCGGCATTCCAGTCCCGGACATACATTCGATTTGGGTCAAACGAAACAAAAGCCTCACTTTAAAGCGTGACTGTGATCCGACTGTCACCAGTTAAATCTGTTTCTCGACCCCTCGGCTCTGCAGGAATGCGGCTCGCAAGAGTTCTCGTGCTTTGGAAACTTTCTGTGTCTCTCTCTCCTCTTCTTCAGAAACTCTCAGCCTAACCTGCAACGTGTCCTAATGATCTGGTTCCAGAAAAGAGGATCTGCCGTTGCAGTTAATGTTGACTCAGGGAATGTGAGTCACGGTAGTTCCAGTATTTATTAGCCTACTTGTCTTCGATAGCATCCAGTCAGGTGTATTAACGGCTTTCTACTGCAAATACAAACAGGTTCTTACTGTTTTCCTGGATTTTCTTTTTCAGTTTGTTTTTGCAGTCTAACTACTTCTGCTTACTTTGTGCAATGTTAGTCAAAAACAGTCCGCTCATTCAGGAGATACTGTGACTTCTGTTTTTTGTAACCTATATTCTTCTCAATAGATTTTAACTTTACTTACAAATATCTTCCTCTTAGAAATATTATGTCCTGATCTCTTAAACACACACTTAAAGCCCCCACATACTCGGGCGTACAGTGCGCATTCCATGAGCCGTGCGGACTCCACGCATATTGTCCGCGGATGTTTGAGACATCATACTCGAGCGTACTGACCGCCGGACAAATTCTTTAATTTCTTGCTATTTCAGTCATGATGTCAAGGATGAGGAG
>JAUBOC010000181.1:22706138-22718119 GCA_032275365.1 Anablepsoides cearensis | reverse complement strand
TGAACCAGAACTTAACTCACATCATACCTCTAAACCTAACTAGTAAAGCACAGCAGAGCTGCAAACAAAGTGAGGACCGGGAAAATGTCCTCACTTTCCAAAAATAACCTCACTTTGTTGATTATAAACCTAATATGGTTCTTACTCTGTAGTCAAAACAAGTACGGTACACACACACACACACACACACATTTTAAGAATCTTTCTAAAAATTAGCAAGTCCTTTCAACAAGATAAAGCTCTTATACCTTATTTTTTTTTAATTCCATGCTAAAACTATCCAAACTCCAGACTTTGTAAAAACAATATGATGTAATCCTGACAAAAATGTGTGTTTATTTGGTATATTGTTGTAAATATATTTAGAAAGGAATGTTGGTGTCCTTGTGAGGTTCCTTCTGAGTGGCCAGAAGATTAAAAACTGTAAACATTTAACAAAAAGCTCAAATTTGTTACTAAGTGACTAGAAATAAACGCGCATCACTAAATCCCCTTCAAGCACGCTGCTGTTTAAATTCAGTTTTAATAGTTTTCTGTTCACTAATGTACAATTTGCAACACTTACTGGTAAGTGATAATTCCACATCAGCCTAAAGGTTTTTAAGTTAACGCTGCAAAAATCTGCAGGGATTATAAAACGTGTCATGGTGACTTACATATTTTTTTAATTAATATTACTTGCAGCTATTTTCTTTACAATGGAAGTTCAAGTACAACACAGTGTTTTTACATGTGAAAACAGAATCTCTGTTATGTAACAATGATTAGCAGTCTCTTCCCTGCTTGTTTAAAGAGTCGGTCAATTATGATCAATATTCCAGCTATTTGTTGATTTTAATTGTCTATTTGTTTTTAAAAGAGGCTTCGACAGCTCTAAGCTGACAGTTTTTCAGTCACTTTAGTGTGTGTCTGTCAGCTTTGTTAGGAAGATACCAAATGTTATTCAGGAAACAGACTGAGGTTTTGCTTCATCACTCCAGGACAAAAGAACCGCACCCGATAAGTGAAATTCATTGTGAGGAGGAAAAAACCAGGAGAAAAAAGGTGTCAAAAGCAACGATTAAAAGGAGTCTTAATACTAATAAGGTGAATTACACAGGGGGAAAAGTCTGCCCCTAATCCTTGTGAAGCCTGTTTAAATTCAGCAGGGATGAGGACAGAGTGCTGGTAATGCAGGAATGTCAAGGGTAGATGGAGCGATTAGACAGAGAACAAGAGGGGACTTTGTGTAAACAGGAGAACTGAGGTAAAAACCAGCCTGAAGGCACAGGGAGGCCAACACCTGGGCTCTGACAGTCCCTTACACAAACACAGTGTCCTTCATGGTGGCTTTTAATACCAAACTCATAACGACAGCAATCATGTTTTTATCCTAAAACATGACTCAGAAACTAAATCAGCTGTCTGCTCTTTGCAGGATAATCAAGTCTGCTGGTTAGAACAGGGCTCAGAAACTTGGGTGTATTTGTTTATGTAAAGTGTCTCAGATGGGAATAGATGTCAGCAGAAAATCAGTCTGCAATTTCCCCCACATACATCAGTGACTCACCTACAACAATCTTTTAGCAGCTACTCCAGGCAAAGAAGATCACAGAATGTCATGTGCCGACTGCTTGATGGCTGCAAGCCTTATTTACAAATCCGCACCTAAAACAATGCAAAGAAGTCTATTAGGAGATATGCAAAACGTTTTAAAATTTACACTAACATCTATAGAATTAACATAAATGTGATAATTTGTGAAAAACAAACTTAAAAAAAAAAAACACTAGTCAGGGTAACATTGATTGACTGGCGCTAGCTGCTACCAGTGACTCATGCTTTCTGCCTAATCAATGCTAACTGTTGCTAACACAGCTACCAGTGACTGATGCTTTCTGCTGCATCAATGCTAACTTTTGCTAACACTGATGCTAGCTGCTACCAGTGACATGCTTTCTGCCACATCAATGCTACCTGCCGCTAACTCTAATGCTAGCTGCTAGCAGTGACTGATGCTTTCTGCCGCATCAATGCTAACTGCTGCTAACACTAATGCTAGCTGCTGGCTGCTAGGCTAGCAGTGACTGATGCTTTCTGCTGCAAAGCAACAAAGGTTTAAAATGTGTTTAATCAGCATTTATGAAACAATTAGCAAGTTCGATAAGATGCTTAGTAATTTAGCTGTATGAAACTCTTTCATTTGAAGAAGAATAGCAACTATTTGTGCAATCAGGTCTTTGCAAAATCATTACTGGATAAATAAAATAACTTTTGTTCATGAGAAAAAATATGATTAGTTGTTTAGCAATGCCTTTACGAGTCAAACCTGTCTAATTTATGTTGGAAGCAAAGGTTGTGTACTTTTAATTCTTCCTCTGATTTAATGGTTTTAAGAATTGTAAAATCTGTAAGAACACTGCCCTTCTAGGTAAGAACACCCTGGGTGTACAGGCAGTACTGCCCCACTTTACAGGCAGGGATTAATGATCGTCTTTGTCCTTTTTTGTCTGACATTTTCCTCACTTGTTTGTTTGTGTCCTGTTGGTTGAGTAAGTCCAGAAGATTACTCAACAACACATTTGACCCATTTTCATCACTCCTGTAACTGAATTACTCACCTCGCAGATGGAAAATCCCATCGGCTTGGTGATGTCTTGTGTGGGGCTGGTGGGTAAAAATAATCTGGAGTTCAAACGTTCAGATGACTCTTCTGTAATCTGCTCTGATTGACTTGTTAGGATTTTGGTTGAGCAGAACAATCTTTATGTATGAGCCAGAAGAAATCATTGGAGTGATGTTAACTAATCTCTACTTTTCATTCTCTTTAGATAATCCAGAATACAAGTGACCAAAAGGACAAAACAAAAAACCGGCAGTTCACAGGACAGAAGAGAGGAAGGTTCAAGTTTCTAAAGATGGAGAAGGACACTCAACAAATCTGGCACATGCAAACCTCCCCACCAGGAGAGGTGCAGAAGAAGATCTCTGTGGCGGGCCAGCCGGAGTGCTCCATCTGCTACAACACCTACGACAACGTCTTCAAAACGCCCAAGCTGCTGGAGTGCACTCACACCTTCTGCCTGGAGTGCCTTTCCCGCCTCATGGCGGTCTCCTTATCTGACCAGGATGACATCGGTGGCAGCGCCCGCCTCTCCTGCCCCTTCTGCCGCCACCCCACCATGCTGCCCGAAGAGGGACCCCCGGCCCTGGCCACCAGCCGCGAGGTCCTCTGCAAGCTGCCCAGCCACCAGCAGAAGGAGGAGCCGGTGTGGCTGGAGGGCGAGAAGCTGTGCTACAAGAGCTCCAGGCAGGACGCCATGTCGGGCGCCCCCGACAGCCCCGTGGCCTTCTGCGTCTGCATCGACATTGGGGCCAGTAAGTCGGCGGATGCTCCTGTCCAGACGAGGCCCCGGACTCCGGGCCTGCTGGGCAGACTGGCGGACTGGAAGAGGTTGATCCTCTTCTTTATACTCATGGTGCTGCTGGTCATAGTTGTGCTGTGGCCCCTGCAGTGTGTATTCAGCACTGGAAACCTGCGCTGCACCAAGGGCCAACAGCAATCCACCACTACAACCAGTCCCACTACTTATATTCTCTTCACCAGCAGGTCTGGCCTGAAAGGATAAACCAGCTCAACTACAAGGACAATGTGTATAAAGACAGTTTTTTTTTACTATTTCTGATGAATCCCTTTTGATAAGTGCATTTTCCCACCCAAACAACCATGATGTCACACAGATGATCTTATATTTAAAAAGGGGGATATTACTTTGAGCTTTATATCATGTTAGAATATCATTCCCTTATAAAGAACATGTCCAGAGTGTTGCTTTGACTCATTCATGTTTGAGAAATCCTTGAATCTCCTGTTGCAGTCATGTGGAGCGGACTAAACACTTGCTGGTACAAAGCTCCGCCTATTTACACAAAGCTCCTCCCTGGAGCTCAGTCTCAGTAGGAGGTTCTTAAAGAGACAGAGGCCCATTTAGAAATTTATTTTTGATATATTCAGCGTTTTCATAACAACTGAAGACAACAGTTACTTTATTGTGGTTTAGAATTGAAGTATTTGCCTGGAAAATATCCCCCCTTTAAAAAGCATACATTAGCAGTTCTTAATAACCACAAAGTTAAACTTAACCCAACAAAAATGAAAGTTAAAGACATCAAAAAGCATTGATGGACGTTTTGCACTTCAATCCAAACACGTTCAGATCAGATGATTAACAGGTTTGACGACCTGAGCTGCAAGTTAAATGTCTACTAAACATTCAGCCGTGATGCTTAAAGTCGCCGTTGTGTCCAAAGCAAACAGCTTTGTGACATTTACTGTGACTGAAATGTGAACGTTTTTTTTTATTCCATCCTCATCAGTTGGCTGCATGAGAGGACGTTTAACTGAAAACATTACGTACTGTACATTTGATTGAGTGTTGTTTTTTAATGCCTTTGTTTACAACCGTGACTGAAAGTAAAGTATTAACAGAAATCATGTCAAAACATTAACAAAGATCCTGAAGTTATTTTTCTTTATATAAAACCAAAGGTTTAGCGAGAAGCTGTAAAAAGATTCTGACTTTAGTTCATTTGCTCCCTACACTTCTTTTCCTTCTCCGGGGCAGGAAGTTGTATTTGTTTATTTATTGCTGGACTTGGTGCTTCATACAGAGGAAAAGTTCAACCGTGGGATTTCCAAATTTGCTCAACTAATACGCACTCGATAAGATTTCCTTTAAATTTGGGCTTTTATGTCGAAGCGGCCATAAATGCATAACTTCCTTAAAGGCTTTGGCACTGCCAGGAAACCCGGTTAAACATTAAACCCAGACTAAAGCAAACACGGCTCCGAAATGGCTTCAAGAAGTTCATCTGCTTTTTCCTGCTCTACTTCTTTCAACTGAATTTTTAGTTGGGAAGCCTGATTCTTTTTCTGCATCTCTGAATAAACTTTTATTTTGAGTAGCAGCCAAATTCAATAAAAACAGAATGCCCTGGTAATAATAATAATAATAATAACAATAAAAAGTTTTATTTAAAAAAATAATATTTTCTTGTTGGCTTTTTGAACTCATGATGCAAAATATGTTGAGGCTAATAAAAAAAAAAAAAAAAAAAAAAAAAAAAAAAAAGCAGTTAGCACAGGTTCAGCCTGTTTTCCGGAACGTGTTTTTCTTGCTTTTCAGATCTGATTTTAAACGAGCGCTTCTTATTTCCTGTCAGTTTGCAATTTCTTACCCATTCAAAATATAAATAGCAAAAACAGAAAAAGTTTATAACTGTGTTTCTCTGTAAGGTTTCTTGTTGGAATTCTAAACAAAAGAACTAAAACTACTTTACACGAAACACCAAACTACGGTTAACTTGTCTGTGGCATCATAAATCTTTATTCATCTTTTTAAGGACCATTTCTGGCAGCTCATTGCATCAGTAGACGTTTAAAAAAAAAGGCGTCTGGGTGGAACCAGTGCAAGAAGAAGAAGAAGAAGAAAGTGGACAACAATGGAGCACTTTGAATATCACTACTGACTTCAGGCTTACTGCAACCAGCAGGGAGAGGGAATCAAAAATTCAGCGCATTCAAGTAAAAGTAGGAGAACCAGCAGAAATACGCGTCACCGCTGCACCTCAGCAGATAGGATTTACTCATCAATACCCATCAACAGTAAAAGTACAGGAAGGAATAAATCAATTTAAAAAGGACATGAAATGAAAGAAAAATACCTCAACAGCAACAATCTAAAAAAAACAATTTCCACAGCTAAAGGACATCCACGCAGCCTGAGGCGACAGTTTCTGCAGTTTTACACTTTCAAGTACTAAATGTTTCACCAAATTATAAACAACCGAGCCACAAAGAAAGTAAAATACACGGAAAGAAGAAAAAAAAATTAAATCAAAATTATCCAGTGAATGATCAGAGACAAGGAAAACGATCCACGAATCATTTCCCCCCCACTGTAAAAAAGAAATAAATTCAAACATTCTTAATGTTCAAATCAAACTGGATAACATCAAGTAGTGCAGCATTTTAACAGCAGGCAAACAGCTGGCGTTCAGTTCATAAATCAGAGCTTTTATTTACAATTAAATAAAAAGAGAGTCAAAGCAAAACATTTATACCCGGAAAAAAAACCCTCCAAACGTGGAGTGACTCAGCAGAAGCGAGACGGCCGTGTTATCTCACAGTCAGATATGGCTGCTGCAGGTTACATTCAGCTGTATCAAATAAAGTTGGAATTGTTTTAGTGCAGCGACTGAGCTCCGTCAGCTCGACTCAGTCTGATGGTGGCAATAAAACGCTTTGTTTTTATGATTTCTGGTCAATCCAATTAAAGACAAAAAAAGTTTGTTTTTTATGGAAGCCTGTTCCGGTTCACGGAACAAACACTTTTAAATGCTTCTGATTGGTTTATTTTGATTGAAATATGAAAAATAGATGAAAAATTTTACTTTGAAATTTTCCCATTGTTGGATTAAATTGTGGCATTTTAGCCACAAATTAGAAAAAAAATTGATAATTCTGTTGCGTAACGTGGAAACAGGACCTCTGCAGCCGTCCTGGGATTTCTGGAATCAGGAAGTAAGCAGACTGATTTTCGGGTTCTTCAGGTGATCAAACAGGTTTGTGTGTTCATGCAGCAGGTTCTCCAGCTGGTGCTGCGTCGGGCTGCAGGATGCCATCGTTGTTGGGGAATGCTGTCGCCGCTGGGAGGGATGGATTTGATCAATCTGAGCCAAATAAAGGCCAGGAGCAAAGGTTTCCAGGCTTTACTGGAGAAACTGATTGGTTTAAGTCCTTTTTTTTAAAGCAGGTTATTTTGGTGACGATTCTGACGGCTAAAAATAGGCAACAACCAGACTCATCAGACAAATGATGTCATTTTACTCACCCTGCTTTCGTCAAACCTGGATTACAGCCATTTTTTAAATTACTTTTCGGAGACAAATCTATTCTTTAATCTCGGGCAGATGGCCATCTGGAACTATAATCCCCCCCACACTCTCCGTTCCCCCCTTGTCTTCTTGTCACAATCTCGTCTGACAGCTGCTGAACCACATCAGACCTGCAGCTCGGCGAGGACAGAGAGCAGATTCAAACTCCCGTGGTCCATCCAGCTTTCCTCTCCAAGAATCTTGTAGTCAAATACAGAATTTTAATGTTTTTTTTTTTTTACAATCTAAATCAAAAAGCGATTTGTAGGCTGCTTCTATAGGTGTGCTTAATCATGATCTCATAAATCATAATGCTCCTTTATAAATATACTGAATATATTTAAATATTTAAATTGCATTATCATGTTACACAACCATAATACCAAGCTCATACACAATAAATTATAAAATATTGGGCAAACAGTTGAAATTATTTTGCTCTCAGTGGGACATTTACCCAGAGTTACAGTGCTCACAGATTTCTTCTGGTTTTACTTTGTTGTCATTTAAATGATTCAGATCAGAAAACAGATTTAAATATCAGATAAACAAAGATAAACCTGATAAATATAAAATGCAGTTTTCAAATAATGATTATTAATAAAAAAGAAGAGGGGCATCCAAACTAACCAGACAATGTGTGAAGAACTAAATGCTTTTAAAAGATGAATTAAATATGATTATTTTGGAAAGTTTAGTTCAGTTTCTCAGACCTGCAGAATCAAAAAAATAAAAATAAAAAAATTGCTTAAATGAAGCATTTTTGCACAAATGTAGAAAACAAACAGTGGTTCCCGCTGGAGGCCCGTCAACCAAAAGCTGTTCCCCAAAGAACCAGATCATCATTTGAAAAACGCATTTGTTTGCTGAAGTTTGACCAAAAAGAAGAAGAAAAAAAAAAGAAATCTGTAAGGGGTAAATACCTTAAAAAAGTGTTCAGTTCTATCCAGGAACTGAACACCTGTACTGCATTTACAACAGCTGAGGGGAGTATTTACACCTTCCTTATGATAACAGTCACAACTCTTAAAAAAAACAACTAAAACTAAAAAATTCACTTTACACTCAAAATATTTTGTTGTTTTTGACAGAGAATAAGAAGACAGGGCTTGCTCGCCCTTCCTGAGCCTCGGGACCCTGTAGGAGGTTACATAACTTATCATCAGCCTGCAGCCGCGTTAAAGACCACCACAGCTGGAGAGTCGACACAAAAAACAGTGGAAAGTTCAGACGACGGCCGGCAGAGACAGAGAAAGGAGGATAAGCAGCAGAGTGATTTCTGGCAACGACTTGATGAATAGCTTTGACCTTTTCTGCAGGTTCTGCACAGCTCGGTGACGTCCGGGACGGGCCAGAGTCCAGACTCGGGTTCTGTCACCCAGAGGAAGCCATGATCTGTCAGGTGGGCCGGAGCTCCCGGGGGGGTTCATGAAGAAAACAAAAGCAGAGATGAAACTGCAGGCGAGGTTACAGACGCATCCTGTCACGAGGCACTTAGACTGAGTGTAGTTTAGTCCTGGAGGAGGTGGGGGGCTGTGTGAGGAGGGGGGGGCATCATGCTGTGGATTCCTCTACTTTACAGAAGGTCAGACTCCAGACTGAGAGACTGACTGAGAGACAGACTGAGAGGTTCAGCAGCAGCAGGAGGGGGGGGGTGCCAGGGTCCACACTCCCCCCACAACAACACCCCCCTCTGAGGGATTCTCAGATGCACCTCTGCTGAAAGCAGAGAAACAAACAAGAGAAATGAATATGTGCTGCCACTTTGAATGATGGACAATAAAGTCCTGCAGTTTAATGATATGGAGCTAAAAACACTATTAGCATAGAGGGCAGCGTGTATACGCAGCTCCTGACAAGTGATAAATGAGGTGAGGGTCTTGTTTATTACAACCTGGCCACAATTTATGACTCTGCGCACTAAAATCAGACACTCTAATAACACTAGAATCTATATGATGTAGAACTTTTTATACATGACGTATCAGATGAAGAGAACAGATCAGAGCCTGCAGGATAAAGTAAGGATGGTTTTCTCTTGACCTCAGTCCAGGATGTTCAAAAACTGACTGAATTCTCTGTTTCTGGTTTCCAGACGGCTCAGCTGCTCCGTTCAGCTTTGACACACTTTAATCAAAAATAGACGAGGCACATATTTTTAGCAGAGATACTGAAACACTTTATGTCCCGTTTGGTGGCAGCAGCCAGTTCAGTCCTCAGAGAATCCAAACACTGAGCTTTAACTCTAAACACAGCTACATGCTTAAAAATAATAGTTTCTTTCACTTGGATTAAACCAAACCAAAGCTGTGACTCGCTTATAATCTGTGTATGGTTCATTCTTTGGGTTATTTGTTTCAAAATAAAACGAGAAAAACAAATAATCATTTTTTCAATCAATTTTTTTCTTTTTTTTTTTTTTAAATCTAAATAAAAAAAAATGACAATAACAAAACTGAAAAAAGGCTACATTTTTCTTTTCTTTTTTCCCAATTTCAATGATTAAAGCAAAGAATAAGTTTATATTATTTTCTAAAAATCGTATTTAGAGGAAGTCGATCTTACCCTGAACAAAAAAATATCTTTAATGTTTCAAGTTATGCAGAATAAGGTTCGAGTGCAGTCATTACCAACATTCAGAAGTCTATAAAGTACTTGGAAAATAAACAAGTAAAATTAAAAGTACCTCAACAGAAAATGACTTTGGTAAAAATAAATTCACTGATGAGAAAAGTCATAAAACTGTTCCCAAAAATCCAGAAAGCAAAAGTACTTTTACACACTAAGAAATAAACTGTTGAATTTACTGAAACAAACTCTACTAGTTTAGTGGAACCAGCTGACAGGACTTGGTTGAGTAAATTCAACACTTCATTTTTTTACAGTGCATAAACATCTCTTTTTATGATGACTTCAGACAGATTTAATTTAGTAACGAGTAACTAGGTGTTAAATTTTAAGTAGAGCAGTAAAAATATCATTTTTAGGTTTTAAATTTAATGAAATAAAAGTAAAAGTAACATTTTTAAAAAATACTTGGTAAAATTACAAATCCTCTAAAAATACTTATAAATGTACTTACTAAACCTCTGCCAATACCTTTAAAGAATGGTTTCTGTTTTTAAGCAGTTTCCTTCCAGTCATTACAACAAGGTTGTTTTCTTTTAGCAATTTTATCTTGAAATGACAAAATCAAAGAACAAACCATACTAATGCTGCTTTCATATCAGGGACTTTTAGAAGAAAAAAAAAAACACAAGTATTGCAGTTGATTTTAGAAAATAACTAAATTCTATATTTTTGTTTTTAAAGCTAAGTTTGTCTTTAATCTTAAAAAAATTCATGGATATCCTATAATTTGAAGCTTAAAAATGAAACATAAACCTGTGATTTGAATAAAAAAAATCGATTTGACTCACAAAAGTTCCCCATCAGTGACAAACTCCTTCAGAGTAAAAGGTATGTTTTTCTGACACGTCATAAGTTCTGATTTTTCCCACAGAAGCTATATTTACTTGTTCAAATAACAGGTATTGTAATGTTTTCCACTACAACTGTCACTGTAAAGCAATTGTACAACAATAAAAATGCCTTCGGCAAGAAGCTGTGAGGAATCTCTATCACAGGCAGGAAAATACCAAAACAATTTATAGTTTAAAAAAAAAAAAAAAAAAGGAAAGACTTACAGCGAGGCAGAGAAGAGAGACGTCCACAGCGACAGTTTTACCTCCTGGTGTTGCTGCTAAAAGACGTCTGAGGGGTTTTGAAGTTTATGTTCTCGTAAACACTTGAAGAATCATCGTTTGTCATTCTAAAGTGACAAAAAACATTGAAATATTTGTGGATAAAGAACCATCTTTAAGTTTTGGCTCATTTATTGAACAGTTCTTCGGAGTCAGGCTTACACAGAGGAGGACCGCGAGGACGCCATGCTGTGTTTGGACCTGGAGTTGGTCATTTGAGGATATTTGATGTTGGAATATTCTCTCTCCTTTAACTTATTCCTCTGAAAGAAAAGAGAAAAACAAAAATCAAATCAGTTAATATGTTTAACTGCTCGTCAGATTAGATGTCCCTCTATACCTGTCCAGCTCACCTGCTCCTCCTCCATTCTCTTCTGGGCTGTGTCTATGTACTGCTGCACCGCCATGTAGATGAACTTGTACTGGGCCTCTGTTTGGACCATGCCCGACCTCTGCTGCCGTACCATCTGGATGGTCTTCGGGATGTCGATGTCACAGTCGAGACCTTGACGGCACAAATCCAGGAGTGAGTGGAGGCGTGGGACAAAAAAGTCAGACTTTCAGTCGTGGAGTTTCTCACCTTGTCTGTTGATGACGTCGATGAGGATGTCGATGACAATGATGGTGCCTGTTCTGCCGATGCCTGCACTGAGGAGACAACAGAAGAATGGGTTAAAAACTACCTGACTTTACATCAACACATTGTTTTAGGGGTGGCTGTTGACTGATGATGATGAAAATATCAGCATAGATTTTTTTTTTATAATAAATCTTACTTCTTTGTTTGTGATTTAGATACACAGAGGAAACACCAAACACATCTTTTCTTGTTGTTTTTAAATGAATTTATAAGTGCTGACCATTTAGGTTATTATTCATACTTCTGGCAGCCTTGCAGCTGTGTCACATATAAAATCCAGTCAGATGAAGAAGAACAACATGAATCTATCAGCAGCTGATAAGGGACGGTAAAGAGTCAGATCTGTTTAGACAGATGATTATGTTTGCATGATTTTATGGAGGGTGGGCAAACAAAATGTAAATAAAAACCACTGACATCTGGTTGGATCTTGGTTTGAAAATAGCAAAGAATTAATATTAAAGGAAAGTCGCCAACTTTCCTTTTAAAAAACGACAGCTTTATGAATAAAATAATATTTATTCTCAGTTTTAATAAGTTGCCGGACCTACAGGGAATGTCTTCATTAATCACACACAGCTTTACCTTTTTTTTGTTGTCAAACTTGAATGTTAATTTTAGCACACCCCAGTGGCCAATTTAAGCATTTAAAAGAATCTGAATATAAAAGAATATTTGATGGA
>JAUBOC010000181.1:22683777-22703822 GCA_032275365.1 Anablepsoides cearensis | reverse complement strand
GGTGCAACAATATAGAAAATTCACGATTCGGTTCGATACTTTAGTCTCATGGTTCGATATTTTTTCAATACAAAAAAGGGAAATTTTCATGCCTTTTTAAACTTGTATTTTATTGAATTTAATAATAAACATTTGTTTAACCTCAAAAAGTCCAGTTTTTAAATTAAATGTTGCTCAAACAGTAGTTTCTCAGTAGATCTGAGCTTGAAAATGCAGCCTAGGTAAAGTAGTTGAACACAGATCCACTGATCCTTCAACACAGAGCGTCTTCAGAAGACAAGCTGATAAACTACATTTAAAAAATCTGCATTGTTTGATACAAGTGTGCATTGAACCTAAAGCACTGTTCAATACGGTTCCATACGGGTACATGTATTGTTGCACCCCTTTATTTTTGGGTTGTTTGTTCATCCCTGTGATAACTGACATGTACCTGCAGTGGACAACAATGGGTCCGGTGTCTTTGATGGTGCTCTGTGTGCGGTTGACCTCCTGCAGGAACCAGAGCACCCCACCAGGCTCATTAGGAACCCCGTGGTCCGGCCAGCTCAGGTACTGAAAGTGCCAAATGTACCTCAGAGGCTCTTTCTAGAGTGGAGGATAAAAAATATAAATATATGGAAATTAGTTGAAAAATATATATTCAGAGCACCATTTTATTTGTGTAAAATATAACAAATATTAGTAACACATTAAAAGAATGTGCAGGTGAGAGCGTGTTCTGTGTCTGCTCAGTAAATCGGCTCAAACTGAGAGCAGAACCTTTTCGTACCCGGTCCAGACGCGTGACCTCCAGCTTCCTGAGGATGTAGTCCTGAGCTGGCCGCTCCTCCACATTCCTCACCAGCAGCTTTTCAAACTCTTTAGTGGAGTGGAGGTCTGGCCAGTAACGGACACATTTGTTCTGAATCAGAGGAAAATAAATAAATAAAAACAGAAAGAGGGAGGATGGTGAGTATCAGACAGTCGGAGGAAAGAGCTGGACTCAAGCAGCTTTTCAATCAGCTTATCTGTCATATTATCCCCCTGCTTGCTGTGTTCCTCTCCACCCCCACCACTGAAACATGTGTACAAACCATCATCTCTGTTACTGATACAGAAACCACCTCCTCATCGCAGAAACTGTTGGTGCCATCTAACAATGACTTTCATCTAAAATAAAAATTACTATATGAAATCCGCTGGTTCATCCTGTCAACTATACACTAAACACTAAAGCAGGGCTAAACTAAACTCAACTAAACTGCTCCAGGGGCCACAGTTAATGCAGACCAACAGCACAGGGGCAGAACAAAGTCATTATGTAAATAAACCAAGTATTACAAAGATCTGTTACCTTTGAGTTAGTTTATTTTGCTGCATTATGAATACAAAGTAGTGCTATCAATCACTATCAAAAACAAAACAACACATTACGCCTCCTATTTAAAACACATCTGACTTACCAAAATTTTAAACCAATTTTATTTTCACTTTCATAGTTTTATCAACTGTTTCTAGTTTTAACTGTCCTTAAATGTTCATAGAAATGTTTTTAACCAGCTTCTAGCAAGATTCTGACCTTTCTGTAAATACTAAACATGTCTAACTAAAAGAACTTATAGTAATTAAAGTAGAAACACCGTAGGTTTTGGCTTAAGAGATGAATGAACCAACAGGCCAGCTGAACCTTGGTCACTCAGGATGTGGCAAAGTGTGACTGTGAGACACAATAACATTCAGTCTAAGGTGAAAAAACAACACTGTGAACGATGATCCTTCTAAAGCACAGTTAGCCTCTAAAACAAACAGTAACTACAGCTATGATCTTAGCTAAAGAGCACAGAGCATTTTGTTAGAATTTCCAGTTTTAAATCCATTTTTCAGATTGTTCTTATAATTGTGGGTAAATTTTTAATGTCTGAACACAAACCTATAATAATACTCTTCCTGTTATTTACTGAAAGGTTTGCACACTTTATTTTTCTTTATTTTCTGACTGAACAAAGATGGATTACAGATAACAACACTTATCGTCCTAATCAGAGTTTGAGTTGCCTTTGTTAAAACAAAATGTTCATTTTGTCCTAATTAGGGAAGGAAAACATGAATCTGTGCTGTATGGCTGAGCTAAGCTTGGATGAAAATTTGCAGACAGAAACAAAATGTAATAATAAGTAATCTAAAGTTAAAGCCTCTTTTAACCTTAAAAAGATTTATAAAATGTTACTCTACTTGTTTCTCATTAAACTTCATTCATGATGCTGACATGTGGAATAATTTGGGGATTTAAAAAGCACTTTGCCTGATTGAGTAAATTAGTTTATCTTTTTATTTTGTAACCTGTATACTGTTTATTCTTCACTTCCCTGCCCACCAACAGTCATGCAAGTCATTTGTCCACAACCACAAAAAGCTGAAACTGTCCTGCAGTCATCAAACACACACAGGCTTTAATGAACCAGGGTTGATACACAGAAGCACATCTGCCTGTTCTACCAATTAACAAGAAAACAAGAAAAACTTGTGCAAAATGCACCTTTAATGCAAACCCCTCACCCTTCCTCGCTCCATCTCCTTTGTGGTCATGACGATGACGTGTGCGTTCTCCTGATACACCATCTTCCAGAAGTCTGTCACCGTGTTCTGGAGGCATCCCTGGGTGGCGATGAAGACTTTGCTGTCCTCTACGTGGCGCCCATCTTCATGCGTAATCTGTATCATTGCACACCAGGAATCATCTCTTAATTTCAGTGTTTTGACTGTATTATTTAAAGACTGATTAATATGTAGAGTTTATGACAAAGTATTTTTATTTCAAGCTGTGTGTTATTCAGAAACCAGACTCACTCTGATATAATTAGCGTTGATGTAATCTGAACCAGGAACCTCTGAATCCGTTTCTTTGATAACGACTCGCGTCGTGTCAACTGTAAACGTGAAGTCAAACATTAATACGCAACAAAAAAACGTGCACAGTTTGCACAGATCACAGAACTATGTGATAGACTGCAGGCTATCTGAGTGCAATCTTCATGCTGCGCTCTGGCTTCTATGTTGTCTCTTTTCTGTTCGTGTCATTCTTTCCACAGGAAGTTGGAGAGACAGGAAATGTCAGGTCGCTGTGTGACTCACAGGGGAGGATATTCTTGTATCTGTTTTTACTCTTGTTTTCTGGCTTCTGGCCTTCTTTCCTGGGATACAACAGTTTGCACTCCTGCTGCTGAAGTACCTAATATTTATAAAAAAAAATAAAAGAAAAGAAGAAAATTTATTATTTTTGGCAACATTATCATAAAACACTTTGAAAATGTTAAAGTATTGACGACTCCAAAGACATTTTATACAACCCTTTGACTAATGTTTGCTCTGAAATGATGTAATTGGCTGTTATTACAGCAGAGGTCACCCTGGAGTGCAACAACAGCAGAGCTGCACACTGGTTATATAATAAGGAAGCATTTCTCTAAACACAAAACTACTTTCCAGCAATCCTTTGTGGGTAGTTTTATTTTAAATATGGATTATGCAAAGTAAATACAGATTAAAAACACAGTTTCTTGACTAAAACTTTGTATAAAAACATGAAGAAACAAGTTGATATTCTAGCAATGTTTTTATTTAATGGGGAACATCTCACTCTGTGTTGCTGATAACTGTTACAGCCAATTAATTGTCATTCTGTGTCCCTCGTTATTCAGTTCCACCAATTTTGCAAACGGTTATTTAAACTCATTTAAAAAAGATCACCTAAGAAAAATTAAAATTTGTGACAGATGATTGAACAACAACACAAATCTGGTTTCATTCCAAAACACACCAGATTATTATTCACTAGTTTGTTTGCAAACTGCACAACAGGAATAATTTCACATGAACAAAATCTAGTTTCCCGTCTCACCAAATTGACTTAAATCATCAGGTTCTTACTTCACCTCATCTGATAAAATGGTCACACAAAAATAGACATTAACTACGACGTACGCTTCCTCCTGTTTGTGTAATGAATTGAATTTAAGAAGAACAGTCCTCATAATCTGTACAGTACATACCTCAAATTCTTCCCAGAATCCTTGTTTGGGTTTCTCAGAGTTGTCTGCGACTTTGTTAAGTTCTCGTACCCGGTTCTCTATGTTGGCAGCGTTTATCCTCGTGGCGTTAAAAGGCTGTCACGTGGGAAAACAAAGACATGTTATTTCAAAAAGGTTATTAAATGCCCTGATGGCATAAAAGACTTGTAGCTGTTGATTGTTTTAATGCTTAAATCTTTGTTCCAGACCTGTTTGAGGTGGACTACGATGCCACTTTTCTCCACCATGGGGTTCTTCTTGTAGTGGTCCACCAGGTCAGCCAGGGTGTCGAACCGCTCCCCACCGCCCACGTCATATTTGCCGTCCCTCTGAAGACAGAGACAGTTAAATTACAGCAACAACTGATCTGAGAGGATCCTTCGACTGCAGAATGATTCACAAAATGGGCTCGACACACGAGGGCTGCCATCGCAACCAGGCTTAAACCCGACACACATGGACACGATAGTGACGGCGGCGTTGGGAATCGTGCTCTCAGGTCTTCAAGAAATTTGATTGGTTCTTCTACTGCTTCCAAAGTTTATTGTTGGTTAGCAAAAAAAGAAGAAAAAAAAAATAATGGTGTGCATTACGGACGTTTAAACTAAACAAATCCTGCGATGCTAATGATACTTAAAAACAAACGCACGCAAAGATACGATTTTGAGGAAAGTCTTAGCGGAAAACTTCACCCTGGAATCAACAAACTCCCATACGGCTGCCTTTTTATGTATATCTTCAGGCCCTGTCACACTGTGACATTTTAGACAACTGATGAAATGTTTTTTTCCACTAAATGACTAATAAAAAATAGATATTTGATCAATTTGTTAACATTACAGTATGTACACGCCTAAAAGAAGCTCCCAGTTTATTTTTTTAATGCCATCTTCAGCGTAGATGTCTCCAAACTTTTCATAAGTTGTCTAAAACGTTACAGTGGAACAGGGTCTTCAGTAATCACTTCGTGAAGCTCCATATAAAATTTGAAAGTTTGTCAGAGATAATTAATGTTGAAAGTGTTAGCTAACTGCAGTCTGTAGCATACTCTCATTGGTCAGTCAATGAAACCCTCACTGATTGGTTGTAGTGCCATGCAACAGCGACAAAAACACATTTTTCAACTTTCATATGTCACATCGCAAGCTTGCATGTGCATATCTACAAGTAGCACGAAATCTCACATCAACAAGTTTCGCCGGTCGCTTAGCTGGAGGAGGGCAAGTGATTGTCGCTTCATTGCACAGGTTCCATTAAATGAATGGAGAGAGAGCGACGTCAGTTCCGTGTGTCGAGCCGTCAGTTCCGTGTGTCGAGCCCATAAAAGAAGGTTTGAGCGATGGAAATGTAAAAATCTGTAGATTTTAAGTGACCTGCACGGAGTTCTCTCACCTGGCAGCGAATCATAACGTGGGTGACCTTGGTCTTGCGGTCTACGTTTTCATGTTTCTCTTCGTTTGTGAGAACCGAGAGGACAAAGTCTCCCGGCTGGCTCTGGCTCTCCCGTACCAGAAAGCTGCCGGCTTTGCCTTTTTCTGTCAGCAGTTTTTCTGCATCTTTACCTGAGAGATGCCCGTGGTACCACCTGGAGAGGATTGGGACAACCTGATATTAAAACACACTAAAACAGACAAACATCACAACAATGACATCATGTGAATTATGCCATTTCTCCTAAAAACACATAAACACAAACGAACAACAAATAAAATTGTTCCATATTGTTGAGAGCTAAATGTATATTATGTACTCATTATTATTATTGTAATCTACTAATTACTGTGGAATTATTTGATGCTAATTGATTGTGTGCAATTAACTGTTGGAGTCTGCCTGTTAGCAAAATATCACACAAACCACTCAATTCTCAAGTACTCATTATCTGCAAGTGAATAACTTTTAGAATCAACTCAATTCAAAATGGCCACCACAGCCAGCTGAAAAACAAAAATGTCTAAAATTCAGCTAATTTTCCACTAACACAACTTGTTAGATTGAACAAAACTGAATGAGGTTATGTCATTTACATTATTTAAACAAAACTTTGTCATTTCTCAGCATAAGATGATTTTTTTAACTTTGGTATGAAAAACGGTGGGTGCATTAATTTATTGTTTGCAACTACGTAATAATTTGGTTTAAAAACTTTAAGTTTAAGTTGTCTTGCACAAACCTTTTAAAACTCAAAGCAACAGATCAGCAGGGAAATAAATAAATGAATCACTTTTTAAAGTTTATACTGCCTGTGTTCACCAGCTGCCTCTCCATCTATATGTTTCTAAATATTTCCACTTCTAGATGCTGCTGCAAGGTAGAAAAATAACCAAACAGGTAAGGAAAGAAGAGACAAACCTTTCCAGCTGAGGGGGAGGATGTTTCCTGTAATTTTGTGGTTTAACATAATTCAAATCTATATGTGCACTGTGAGCGTAGGCTCCCACTCAAGAATGATAAGTGACTCTTATATTGCTGCAGCCTCACACTTTTACTGATTTTAAGATGAAATACTTGCATGTGTGCACATTGCTTCCTGTGTGATGAGCAAGAACGCACGCAGAATGGAAAAACCACATAAACCAAAACCAAAGATCCAAAGTTGTTCTTTAAACCTAAATCGAAACAAAGTCATACATACGCCTGGCAGTGCACAGATGTGTAGAAATGAGAGTTTATATAATCTTCTCAGGAAAGATTACTTGTTTTGAAGATTATAATAAAAATACAAACATGTCACTTTCCATAAATGTGAGTCCAGGCATGTATCGCAGGCGTTATTACATCAGATACCCGGCCTGGACCCATTTAAAAAGAGGTGGATAGGTGCAATATGGTGGGCAGCTGCACACATTCAGCCCACTTATACTATCAGCAGGATGTTATTGTGTTCATTTGCAAAGCACAAACAAAAACAACAAACAACACCATCAACCACTTAGTTTGTCCAAACATGCATTTGGGAATTTGCTACTATTTCTGCTTGTAGATGTGAGCTGCAGCTAAACTACATGAGGAGGAGTTTGTGTGCGTTTGAACAGGTAGATAATTAACAAGCTAAGAGGGAATTCTTACCTACTCCCAGTCCACTGAACATTTTACTGTAGGATGATGTTGGCTCATAATTTAATATTACTTTTTAACTGTCAGCTCTTAGTGGATCGGACGGCAGCATCACAATCTGAATTAGTTCTCAGATTTGTTGTATAGATTATTCTTAGTTCATGTTTTAACAGCAGATGATACTTTCTAGCATGTTTTCAGAGTGGATAAATCACCTGATTCTCAATAACCTGCTGAGTAATCAAGTACGTAAACATCAGCAGCTGGAGAAACAGCTCTTTTTTTTTGAAAGCTGGGACTAAACATTAGAAAAGACATTTATTAAAGTTTCTTACTAATAAAAAGGTCTACTGAGTTTATTGTAACGAGTAGAGAAATTTAAATTTTGTGAAAATACACTGGAATGAACACAACTAAAATGAGCAAAATCATAGATAAAAACTAAAATTACCTAAAAGTTAAAACTACATAACTGTAGCTAAAACCTAAAATTTAAAAAACAGCTAAATCCTCAATTTAGTAAAATGATAGCTAAAAGCTAAAGGGACCATGAGGAGACAAAAATAAAAGTATATATACTGAAGTAGATTTGAAAGAGAGCTTTATTTTGAAAGAATTAAAGAAGTATGGATGTATTTTAATATATTTTGAATGTTATGAAAGATAAAAAATTGTGGCACAGTATTCCTAATCAAGCTGAACTTTTTAACATTTAAATGAATAAAATAGCACAAAGTATGCAGATGTTTAACTGAGATTGGTAGAAGCTATAAACAAGAACACAGTGGTGTGAATGCTGACTCTGCTTTTACCTTCCTAATTAACATCACGTGGGCGGCTGTTTTTCAAGCTCTGGTTTAAGACAGAAAAAGGCCGCGAGCTTGAGGATTCTGCTGGACAAAGATCTCCAGTGATGTTTCTACAATCTGCTGGAACAGTTTTACTTCATTCTGAGGGGGGGGTGTCACAGTCTCCAATGTTCTGATTCCCACCAGCATCACTGTGGCTTTAACCTTTGACATCTGTGTGTTTAGTTCTCAGCATTTCTTCAGTTTCTAGTGTTTGGACATGTTTTAACTTGGAATCTGACATGCCTATTTCTAATACCTGCACAGTATTTTCTGTTATAAGCTTTGAAAACAGAGAAACAGAACAAACTTCTGTTGAGGTTATCTGGTGGTTTAGATACTTCCTATAAAGTTTTATCTGACTGTGATCAGAAATGAACTCTCACACAGTTATAATGGAGTTTTGGTCTACATCGACTAAATTTACATGTGTATTTGTTTCTGATCTGATCCACATACTGCAGTGCATTTAAATGCAAATATAAAAGGCCTTTTTTTGAAGGTGTGCAGGTTTAATTTTACCTCTCAGAGGTTGGGTCTTTGCAGTTGAGCGGATACTTGAGCTCGATGACATGGCCGTTCCTCTCACGGAGGAGATCCTGTTGTTCGGTGTAATACTGCACCAGCTCGGCTAGCGTGGCGAACTTCTCACCTCCGTACAGGTCATAGTAGTCTCCAGAGTTCTGGATCTTAATGTGGGTCACCTCATTGTTACGCCTGAGTGGACAAAATAAGAATTCATATAGATTTTATAACACATCCTTTTAAAAATGCAAGCGGCAATAGGTTTGTTCAGAGGAAGCATTTTTCTGTTAAATTTTTCACCGTTACCCTGCGGAAATCGAAGCACTACACACACACACACACACACACACACACACACACACAAACAGCCACCCACACACATGCCCATACAGTATATGCTCACACAAAGAAAATCAAGACTTCGCCCACACACACACAGACACACACACGCTGAGCTTTAACGCCTATACACTATAAACACATCCAGCTTATCAAGCCATCTGCTCTCATTTTATGAGTATACATTTTCCCCTCCAACAGTCCACATACAAGATTATGCATTTTCATTAATTCTTTTTAATAATTTGCACGAAATTACTATTAACACACTGATATCGTTGTTTTTTTTGCCAATTCGAGCATAAATGTGATAATAAATACAGGAAACTATACATAAATTGTAGTTTATATCAAAGAAAAGTATTTTAATATGTAATATTAAAATTAGTAATAACCTATCAATTTTTTTTCCCAATTTGGATTTTATTAACATCTGAAATCTTCAATTTTGTATCATTCTGTTTTTTTTTTTTTTATTCTGTAGTTTTTAAATCAAAATAAGCTTAAAGGCTGCACTGTGATTTCTGAACATCAGAAAAGAAAAGAACAGCACCAGCAGGTGGAAGACTGATAAGAGGAAACTTTTGGTCCTGCCTTGCATATTCAAAGTGCTCTGACTGGTTTGAATAGGTACAACCACACGTACCAAGTTCTGATTATAAGATATCTGAAGATGTACTTTTTTATACTCCTTCTCTGGTAACGTGCTGCCATGTTTCATCGTTTAAACAAACAAAAAACTGTAAAGATATTAAAGCTGACGACACAGATGAAACACCTGATCTGCAGGCTGAAATACAACAGTCAGCTTTCTCTCTCACCGATTATCAGCTAATGGTGATATCAAATGGCACAAATTGCGTTTCCCGCCATCAATTTCCTTGTTGTCATAATGAATTTACATTCCCTTTCCCCCCCCCCCCCCCCTTTCTTTCCTTCTTCCCACTCGGCACGCTATAAATCCTCTCCTCTATATTTATTTGTCCCATAATCTATCTACCCCTCACCCTCCATTTGTCTCCATCTGTATTTCCTGGTAATTGCTTTATGGCTCGATTAGAGGCTGTTGGAACGGTGCCACAGGTCTAAGGCCACGTTCGGGGGCCCTTCCTAAACTCTCAGGCAAAAGCCCCTTTTTATCCAATAGAGTTTAACACCATTAACTGAGGAATGAGGCAAACACATCCTATTAGATTTTTTTATCCCGTCTTTGACACACTGATAACCTTTATGGATTTACTGCAATTTGAGACTCAGGAAGACCAGAGCTGAACCACTGCTGTTTAGTTCAGAATCACTCCATTTAAAATACAGGAGAGATTATTTAGTTTGTGATCATAAATCTGTCTGTTTTCAAAATATCTCATCAAACAATTGATCAATTTTGACAAAAGTAATTGTTGGACGACAGCAACTGATTTCCTTTTGGATTTAACGGTTCAAGATGGCTGCCACAACACACTGACATGAACACACACCAAAAGAAAGCTTTACAGCGTAATATTTTATTATAATGTGCACTCTCTGCATACGTAGGGTCCGACATGGCGCTGGTTGCCGGGAGACTGAAACAATATTCAGATATTCAGGAAGTAGTTTTTCCTGCAGCAGAACTGAACGCAGGATGTATCTGTCAGGCTGTCAGATGGAAGCCCGGCCGACACATTTACAGATGAGGAGGAGGAGGAAGAGATGAGTTGCAGCTAAAAGCTCAGAGGTGAGGCTTAGGAGCTGCACCTGTTCAACAACCTCTTCCATGCATGTTTCGACGCAAGTAAAGAGCAACGCAGCAACTTGTCAAGAAGAGTCTCATAGAGTCATAGAAAACAAGCTGTGGTTTGACTGATTGGTATGGTTTTGTCCATGTAATTCCCTCCAACTGGACGTACTGAGTCATTGTATGAGGAGCCAAAAATAAAAAGATTTTAACGTCATGAATGAATGTCACACCTGACGTCAGCTCAGAACTTCCATCGGACTAAAAATGGACATGAATTGGAATAAAAGCAACCACCAGTTCCTATTTAAAACCCTCCATTCAAACTGGATCATACATGAACAGGTGACAGTAAACACAACAGCTGTGTGCAGCTTTTCAAGGGCGACTCAATGCAGATTTGTTTCTGATCAGGATGCTACACAAATAAAGTTACATTTCATTATCACCCTTCATCAACCAGAAGAAATGCATTGACCAAAATCTACAAAATCACAGGTAGAAAATGTGTTTCCCATGCACACATCAACACTACACTTCATTAACCATCATATATTAGATACTTTACACAACATCCAACATGTTAAAACTTAATAAAACATGTAAATTTTTTCCTGCCCAATAGTTTAGCTAAATATGGCAGCCTCTCTCAATATTTAGATGTCATTTAATCTTGTTTATAAGACTGAACTCGTTCTTCAAAAGGCAGTAATATAATCAATGCAGGATGTTTACTGGACGAGAATAAACAATTATAGTATAGCTGCTCGCACGTGACAAAGACTGATGGAAAAGTAAAGTGAATTACCAACTTCCCAAGCACTCCTGCATGAAGCGTCACCTGATTGTGGTGGAGGAGTTTGTGGGCCTGAATGATCCTGAGACAGAAGACAACAAGTTTCAATGTCCCTCGCCTAAACGTGGCTTACCACGGCTCAACCATGGAGCCAGGCCAGGGAGAGGTCCTTATCAGCTAGCACCTTGTGAGTTAGCCTCTAGCCATGGGGGCTGGTCAGGCTCAGTTCTAAATGAGCTGTATGAGTTCGCCTTCCTGTGGGCTCAGGGCAAAGTGGGGGGGGGGGGTGTTAATAGGAGGTAGTAATAGGTTGATAGGTTGGCAAAATCTGTATACAAAGTTTAAATGTTCTCAGTCAGCAGGTTAACAGTCTCAGGAGCTGCTTGAGTAAAACTTCCTTGTTCTCCTCCTCATCTTCTTCTTTGAAATAAAGAGCAAAAATCAACATTCATAAGCTTTCTGCTTACAGGTCAAACATTTTCATTTAAATAGTAGTACATGTGTACATGACCTTATTAAAAGTTACAGTTTAGTGTTCTTAGGACTGAAGACTTTGAGGAAAAAGGTTTTTAAACATCTCTTCTGTCATTTTAGTGTTTTAAACTGAGGAGCTTTGATATATTTATTTAAAAAAATATAGTGGAGGAAGTTCTCTGCGCAGAAAAAAAAATTATAAACTTTTTTTTTTACTGTTTTTTTTTTAACCAAACTGACAAGTTTCTCCAGTAAACTTATTGTGTAATTTAAAGTCATTGAAACACCTGGTTAAAGTTAGAAGATATGATTAATTACAAACACCTGAAGCTGACTCAGAAATCTGTGATTTTAGAAAAAAAAATGAAAATCAAACATAGATACGTCTTTTTTAGAAGACGCCCCCCACCCCCGCTGCGGTCCGCTTGCACATGCGAGTGATTAATACATGGTTTTTTTTTGCGCAAATTACGGGATTTTGATGGTCATTAAACAGGTAAACGTCTGAAGGGGTTGATATAAAAGTCTCGGGCTGGTCGGAGCCTTGCTGTGCGTGGACAGGTGCAGCTGCCCCTAGCTTTAAAAAACAACGGTCAGATGATCGGTCGCGCTTTCGTTTTGTCCGTGAACACGCAATGTTACAGTAGAAATGCTGCCAGGTGCTTTTATAAATATAATATATATAAAATACGACGTAATCCTCGGTGTAAAATAGTCCAGGAAACGCTGAGGGCTTTTCCTGGGAGCTGTTCACCTGAGCTGAGTGAAGCTGACCCTCCCCACAGAGAGTGAGAAAAAAGTCAGACAGCACGACCCGCCCTGCTCTGTTCTGATTGGCTAAAACTTTGACTGTGGTTCTCTCTTATTGGGTGAAAGAACCGTCAGTTTAATCCCTAAACGGCTTTAACAAGTTTTTTTCTCCTGTTCATTGACGAACACTGAAAAAAAAAAACTTCATTCTTGAAAGTGTGGCGGCTTCTATTTTGCCGTGGCGGTGCGCCACAATCAATTACATGTAGGGGAAACCCTGGGATGTATTCAGTCAATACACCACCTGCCGCCAGTTACTCAACAAGCTGCTCCGACTAAAACGTTAGCATGCTAATAGACATAGCGGTGCTGCGAGGAAAAGTGTCCCCCGGGAAACAATTCACTGGCTGCCTCGACGAAACGTTCCGCACGTGTTGAGGCTATTTAAATCGGTATGTCTGAAATTCATATCATAACAAAAATAAAAACCGGTTTTTGGTACAAAACGGTATACCGCCCAGCACTAGTTTGCTTAACACTTTTGAGTTTACTTAACTTACTTTTTATGTGTTCCTTCATAGTCTGGGTGACTTCAGTGTTATTTACAATGTATAAATGTAAAAAAATAAAATGTAAAAATGAATGTTAAGGGATGTCCAACGATTTTGATCAGCAGTGTATGTTGCCATTTTTCTAAAAAAAATATATATATATTTTTTGTTTTGTTTTGTTTTTAACCATCTCTAGGTCCCAGTGGTTTAAGCAAGCAGTCCAGACCAGCATGTGCTACAGCTCCCAAACCACCACTGGTCATCTCAGATTCTGATAGTGAAGAGGAAGAAGGCCTTGTTTCAAGACTAATGCCACCTTCCTCTTTCCAGCATCCAACTTCTTGTTCAGAAGGTGAAAACACTACAAATTTCAAACAAAGAATTGGTAATCATTTTTGATGAGGTTTTGATAAATTTTCACTTTTGGTTGGCCCTAGAAAATTAACCTTACTTTTTGACACATAAGTCCATCGAAAGAGGGTTGCCTATTCTCAGGAAATTACTATTTAGTACAGAATTAACACACTTGTAACAAAGATAACTAGAAAAATAAGAAAATATATATCCTCTGGACAATTTCTTCTTTAATGAAACTTTTGGTCTCTCCTCCAAGAGACTTTTTCAGCCAGAGGAGTTTCCGGTGAACTCAGCCTTATAAGCACTGCCTCCACATGGTGGACAAACAGGTTTAACAATGTCAGTCAAAGTTGTTCACATTCAAAAGGGGATCATCAGGTTATTGTTGGTGTCCTGATTATTATCAAGTGTTCACAGGGGCCTGAATCATCCTTGCAATAATAGCATTGTAGGAGGGGGACAACTGGACACGAAGGCCTCCACGTCTGTTTAATGGTGGATGGTTTTTCTTCACAAAAATATCTTCCTTTACTCCTCTCTCAAACCATCGTTCCTCTCTATCAAGGATGAGAACCTCTTTTTCCCTGAAAGAATGACCGCAGGCCTGAAATTCACTGCGGAATTGCAGGTATTGCTCATTATGTGATCAATCCCTGCTAATGTAGTCTTAATAATGAGGGACATTCCTGCATACAACAAATTACGTTAATGTGTAATGTGGATGTTTGCATAGGACTTAACACAAAGAAGAACACTTCCGCTACAGACTTAGCATGCTGTTTTTCTTCTTCTTTGCTTCCTTAAAGTACGAGCTAACAAAACAGCGGTTGTTGGATTTAATGCTAACAGTATTTGGGAAGGAAACTGAAACATGGATCGCTAGTATTTCTAACGTTATATCAGCTGAAGAGGAACCTGCTCCCAAAAAAACATCACATGTCAGAACTGGAGCTGGAAGTGTCGTTGTTACCAGCGACTGGTATGAACCAAATCTTTCGGATCCTCCACCAGGTAACGTCAGTGGTGATAACATTCCTAAGCAGCTGAAAGATAAGTTTCAGACTAACTGGCTTGCAGTGTGAAGATTAAATGAAGGGGCTTCTGAAAACTGACTACTTTATTGCAGAAAAGCAAATGGCTGTCGCGGTCCTGGCTCCCCGAGGAGGAGGAACTCTGGGGCTGACTCAAAGAATATGCAGGGACTCAGGGGCTCAAAAAATACAAAAATGTTTATTAACAAAGGAGGCTCAAACACTGGAGCAACAGAAAAATCTTAGAGAACAAAAAACTTGGCTTGACTGAAAAATGCAAAAACTTGGCTTAACAAAAAGATATTCAGATACTCACAGGAGCTCAAAAGACATGAAGGGACCCAAGACCAGGACCACAACAATGACACAGAAATGCCAATGCACCCACATTCACCAACACACAAGACAGGACTTAAATATACAGAGGGCTGATTGGGAGGAGTGACAACACCTGGAAACACGAGGGCAGCACAATCACAAAAACTAAACACACCTGAGGCATACAGAGGCTGACAGTCAAACTAAACAGGATCAACAGAACAGAACAGAAAACCCCAACTATGACAATGGCCAAAGCAAAATTTTGCCATCTGGGTAAATTGCATGCCCCAACAGATGAGGACAGAAGAGATGACGCTCTCAACAACAGACTTATAGAAGATCTACAGCATCTTGCTGCAGACATTGAAGAATCTTAGCTAAGTTTTTTCAAGAAGTACAGTCTGCTTTGCCCTTTGTTGGGGAGCAGAGTGAGAAAAGGCTCTGGCATGATGAGGGGGTTGGAAGAGCATACATGTTAACCCCCTATGAATGTTTACCTGTATTATGAGCCTCAAACATCTGTAATTTTTGCAAAAAATCTACTATTCTCACCTGCGTGGGGGGTCGTGGGGGGGTGACAGCGCCTGCTGCTAAGCAGGAGGAAAAGAGGAAAAGGGATTTCTAGTCTTATTTCTAGTGTCAGAACAGATAGGAAGATGGTTATTTTATTTTATTTTATTTATCGTTTTTAACATTCTACAAGCTGTGACATGTTAAATAAATTTGAAACTGAGGTTTTGAAAAAATATGTAAAACTTGATAAAATTTTTGACATTGCTCTATCTGTCCATACACTTCTCTTTCCTGCAGTTTAGTAGTTTCCTCTTTGTTTTGGTGCTTTCTGCGCATTCAAATGTTCCAGAAATAGCTGTGTGGTGACGGTAGGACGTCCCACGTAGTTACAACATGACTTAGAATAGTTCATGGCAAAATTTTATACGAAGACCTCGAACCATCAGTTATTGTCCAGAATATGTGATTGGGATTAGTCTTAGCCACACTGAATTTTAGGTGAGTATTTGTAAAACTGGCTAAATTATGGCCATTTTTGTTTTTGCTAAGTTCAGTTGGCTGTAGATGGCAGCCATCTTGAATTGGGTTGACTCCAAATAATAATAATAATAATAATAATAATAATAATAATAATAATAAAAAATTATAATTGTAATGCTCTTTATATCTGAAAGCAGATCTCAAAGTGCAACAATAAAAGAGTATAAAAACAGTAATAAAGATAAAAAGTAAATAAATAAAATAGTATAAGAGATAAAAGAGAACTTAACTATATAACTTGTGGTGGTGTGGGGGTCAAGACCTCTGTGAGGTATGGAGGGGCAGTTCCATGAAGGCATTGGAAGGTTAGGAGACAGAATTTGAAGTGGATGTGTTGATGAATAGGAAGCCAATGGAGGAACCGGAGGATGGGGGTGATGCTGACATATTTCTTCACCCTCATCAGGACCCTGGTAGCGCTGTTCTGGATGTATTGGAGTCTTTTTAAGTTCCTGTCATGAATCCCAATGAGGAACACATTACAATAGTCCAGCCTAGAAGAGATGAAGGTGTGGACCAGCCTCTTAGCGTCTGTAAGAGAGAGGAAGGGGCGGAGTTTGGAAATATTATGAAAGAATGAAATTTTGCAAAGGTGATGAATATGATTATCATATTTGAGATGGGGATCAATTTTTACCCCAAGGTTAGTTACAGAGAGGGAGAATGTGATGTTAAGACCAAGAAAAGAGATAACAGAAATGGGGTAGGACTGAATCTGGTGTGGGGTGCCAATAAGAATGGCTTCAGTTTTGGAGCTGTTTAGCTGGAGGAAATTCTCAGTCATCCATGCCTTTATGTCCTCCAGGCAGGACGCAAGAGCAGGAGGCATGGAAACGGGGGAGGTGGGGTCAGTTCTAAGGTACAACTGAGTATCATCAGCATAGCAGTGAAATGATAGTCGTCCATGCCTGGCGATAATCTGACCAAGGTGAAGCATATAAATATTGAAGAGTATTGGGCCTAGGACTGACCCCTGGGGTACGCCACAGGTGATGTGATGGACCTGGGATTTCAAATTTCCCAGGACTACAAACTCAATTCTATCTGCAAGATACGACTGGAATCACTTGAAGGCAGTACCAGAATGTCTAACATGGTGTTGTAGACGATGCAGCAGGATGTGATGGTCAATTGTATCAAATGCGGCGGTGAGATCAAGCAGAATAAGAAGGGAAGGGAAACCCTGGTCAGCAGCCACCAGAAGGTCATTGGTGACTCTGACCAGGGCTGTCTCAGTACTATGGGCTGCTCAGAAACCAGACTGAAACTTGTCAAACAGACTGTGGGTATGCATGTGGGTTAAGATTTGGGCAGCTACAGCCTTCTCTATGACCTTAGAGAGGAATGGCAGGTTGGAAATAGGCCTGTAACTTGATAATGCTTCAAATGTTTTAGTTGTAATGTAGATCCATTGATTACTTTATGCAAGTAAAAAAAATCTCCCCAGTTCATAAAATATTCTCTTAACTGACAGATTGCAGATTACCAGACGTGCAAAAACATTTTCCTTCGCCTTTCAATTGTGGGTGACATTTAGGTGATAATCTGCCTGACCAAACAGCCTGTAACTGTGCAGAACTCAATTTAAATGTTTTATGTTAGATTACTTTCACTAAAGAACAAAATGTCCCCAGCAGCACAGCACGTTAATCAGATTTTCTCCCCTTCAGGTAAAGGAAAAACCCCTCTGCGGCGAAACAACATGGTCCTGTCTGATCGGATGAAGCCTCAGATGTCACACAGCAGTTGTGAAAAGAGCTGTCAGGTGACTAGTGAACAGATTAAGGCAGACATCAAGGCTGCAACTGAAAACAACAGGGGTACTAACAGTAAAGAACCCCCGCAAGGGACTGGAGAGGCCTCTGCAAGACCAGGACCTGACTGTGGAAAAGTTCAAGGCACCAGCAGCACTGAGCCAGGATCTAGCACCAAAGAGAAGCCAATCAGTGTGTCTGCCAGCAGGGTGCGACCTCCTGCAGGTTCCTCAGGCCATTTGGGGGGATGTAGGAGAGTCATCAATGGGAATATGCCCACAGTACCCCCTGATAGAGTTGCTGGAATAATCAGGACTGATGAAAACCGATCAAAAGCACGAAATAGGAATAGTTTTTTAAATGAGTCTGTGGACAGGAGTAGCCCTAGTCCTTCCAGTGTGGACAGTCAGGTGTCCAGGTGTCCTACTCTTGGGACAGCAGGACAGGATAGATATGGAGAAAGACAACCTGACACTACTGGGACTGTTGTAAATGGTTCACAACAGAATCCCAGTCATGACTTTATTCCCAGGCGTCCTTTGACCCGATCTTGCACCCGCATGTCTTCTGCACCTTTAATACCTGAAACAGGTAAGAGATTTGGTCTGTTAACAAAGATTTTAACTTGCAAGTTTATAATATTATCATCGCCTTTTTTCCTTACAACAGCAAGTGATTATGGGGTTTGCTTGTGTGTCTTAGCAAAATACCTCATGCAGAAATTTGAGTAGTTCTCAAAATTTAAGAACATATTTGTTAAAGGGCACCTATTATGCATAACTCACTTTTTTCATGTTTTTAAACTTATTTTTGAGTCTCTACTGCTTAGAAAAGCAGTCCAAACACCAAAAAAAATGAACCCAGCCATTTTTTAGCTGTAATTACGTGTACTTTTAGGTATCTGGAAACATGGTGTTTCTCAAAACATGTTATTCTGACGTCACAAACACAGTAACCTAGTAACCTAAAACAGAGCCAAGCTCCTTACCTGTCAACCCAAGGTGGACCTCCACCCACTTCAGCACAGTACGAAAGGTTGTCCTGTTTTACCGCAGCCAAGAAGAACAGAGATGCCTGGGTTCATTTTATTTTTATTTTTGAAGGCAAAGTTCAAGCAATATTGCCAAAGAAAGGTGTAGTTTCTGTAAATAATTGGAGTAATGTGGTGGAAATAACAAATAATTGGAGTTCCGTGGAGTACTGGGGTGGAAACTACAGGATTTACCCACGGACTTTCTGCTGAAAGTAAACGTCTGTTCCTCTTCCTCACAAATCGGCAGATGATGGCGGTAAGTGATGTGTTGTGAGTTTGGTGTTGCTGTTGCTTGGTATATGGACAGGATTTGTCATTTAGCACAAATTAATGTTGACCACACTGCCAGTGTTCTGTGTTACCTCATCAGATTAGCTACCGTAGCGCGTTAGTGTTAGCACAGATCGACAGAACACCGGCCCGGGGAAATGCTCCAGGCACCAGTCTGTCTCTCTCCCCTGGGGTGACCGCACAGCACGGGGTGCTATCCAGCTGCACGCAGGGACAGACTGGATGTGTGACCGAAGCTAAGCGCCCCGGGGTGGGGGGCAGCGAGCGTCGTAGCCAGCTTCCATGTCATCAGCGCTGTGGAGCGGGTGTCACCCGACTGCGAGTCGCGAAACTTGACCGCCCCTCGGTTCAACTTCACAAGTTCCAGAAATCAGCGAAGGACACTTATTTCCCTCCCCAGCACCAAACGCTTGACTTCAGTCAGACACTCCAGTCTGAAGTGCAGGCCATGCTGAGGGGGCAGAGTTAACATAAACAAAAGGTTGGGAGGGGGGTTGCCATAGGAACTTATGCAAGAGCACGTTCTGTTGAGCGCTAAAGTACAGGCAGGACTAAAAGGTGAAATTTCATTATCTGAGAGTTATTTTGTGAATTAAATCAAATGAACATGTTTTATATAGCCCACAAATGTGTCCTAACTTGATTTAGAGGTTATGTTTATAATGATCGTTTATTTAGTAGTGAGTATTAAGTTACTGGTAGTTTAATATGGACCTCTTGTGGACATTTTAGCATTCAGTGTAGTTCAGTTGTACTGCTAGCATGATTTTAACATATACAAACAATATCAGAAGAAACATTCACCCTGACAAAAACACGATAATCATCGTGGAGCTGTTTGGTTCCGAGGTTGTAGATCCACCCGCTGAATAAAACGTTTTTACGTCTCCAGTTTACGGGCTTTCATCAGCTGTTGGGTGTAGTTAGCACCGAGTTAGCGCCGCCGCGGTCTGCTCTGACCAAGGAGTTTATATAGAACAACTGGAGAGCGCAAAAACCACGTGACCGTGTGATCGCCTGTAGAAGCTAACGGCTAACGCTAAACGGGCAAGAGTCTGGATTTACCATTACTGTACATGTGGAGAACAGAGCAGAAAAA
>JAUBOC010000181.1:22673223-22683677 GCA_032275365.1 Anablepsoides cearensis | reverse complement strand
GGAGATCTGTATGGAGGAGTGGGCCAAAATCCCTGCTGCAGTGTGTGCAAACCTGGTCAAGAACTACAGGAAATGTCTGGAAATGATCGACTAATCGACTAATTGTGGCAGCCTTAAATGTAAATAAATGACCAGACCTCTGACATGACTCCCTACTTCAGTTATTCCTGGCTTTGCAGCGTCAATATCACTATCATGATCAAACAGATGCTGCTCAACCATCTCCCCTCCCAAAACAGGACGGATAACGATAGTCTAAAAAATGACCAATATCGGCTGATACAGATATTAATGCTGATGCATCCTTGTTAAACACTGTGGAAAGGCAAGCATGAGCACAGTGGCTTGTCTGGATACCTCATCCTTATTATTGGGATCATGCAGCAGACAAAACAAAAAGTGAGCTGTGGCCTAAAGAAATAGACCTGAACTGTTGAATACTCAGAGATTCATGGCTGGCCTGTGAGATGGAGAAGGAAGTCAGTTTGATGGATACAAATCAAGAGGAAATTGACCCTGAGAGCAATAGATGGAACTTTTAAATGTTGCAGCCATTTGTTTCTACCGAAGCTGAACTTAGTAATGTGCAGACTATTTATTATATTGTTTGTAATGTTGCATGCCTACAGAGGCCATTCCAAGCAACTCCTCCTCACAGATGGCACAAAGATCACAAATCTTTTATGAGCACTGATCACTGCTGAGCACTGATACAACATTTTGGAAAGAAAATTGATTTTACCATCAAGTGGAGTCACTTTAAATATTTAGCCACAAGAACTGCAGGCAGCATTTGCAGATAGGCACCCTCAATAACAGCAATGATGGTACTCTTTTACTTTTCTATGTAAAGCTAAAAATAACCTGACCTCAGTGGAAACATCAGCATAAACCCAGGCTAGCATTATATAACATTCAGGCTGGGAGCAAATCAATTTACTCTCTGTGGTAATTTGCTCTGCAAAATTCTCTTTTAAAATTGCCCTTAAAATTCCTCCTTGGGGTCTTTGAAGTGCATAAAGAGCATGAAAAATGATGGCAGAAAACTTGCCCAGACTGCTCTCCTTACAGAACAGAGCAGAACTTGTTCTTAAATCCTGGCCAAACTTTTTCTGCATCCAACTTTTTCTTCTTTGAGTTTTTCCTTTTTCTTAAATCTGAATTGATTACATTTTCAAACCATCAAAAAGCTCTCATTAGCATTTCAGACTTCAGTGAATTAGCTCTGTCTGACCCCCGCCTTCCTCAGTCAACCTCATGAACTGGAAAAGAAGAAGAGAGGGAGCTGGAGATAAGGGAGGATGTACAGAGAGAAAGTGATAAGGAAAAAAGACTCCCTTAGCACCCATTACCAACTGAACTTTTACAGTGACTGTTGAGTCAGCCTTTAGAAATACCAACCATTTAAAGCAACAACGATTTTGCATTCATTGAAAAAATAAGAAAATCATATCTATTTAAAACAGCATAAAAGAGATGACACTGGTGCATCATAAGCTGGAGGAAAAATTAGATTAGAAATATATATTATTTAAAACTAACACAGCCAGAGAAGATTCCTGTCGCTGATTAACTTACCAAGGTTAGCCATTATGAGATAGAGGATAAATGTTGTCTGTCTTTGCAAATAAACTGCATTCACTTCAGTGAGAACATTTAAACAATTTTTTTTTTCTATTTGAAAACCAGCCGTTTTATCAAAAACAAAACAAAATAAGGCTCGACTAAGATCTCCACATGGTAAGACAAAATGGCGTTGTACGGATTTGCACAATCTTTTGCAACATTGAAGACAACAGGCTCAGAGTATGTGTTAGGAGTAATTCTCAGCTATTACCACTTCACATTAGACCAATGTTTGTAAACTAACAGAGATATCATTTTTGGGTTGGCTAATGTCATCTAGCCAACATCTTGAAGGGGGATCTTAACTCAAGTCATTGACACCCATGTGAGTACAAACTGTTGTAGGGACTATTTGTTCCAAACACAGTGTGCAGTTTAGCTGTGTTTAAATGTAAAGAATTTGATTTTAAATGACATCAAATTTCACTGAGAGGATTAAAAAGCATTGGGCTGTGGTACTTATAACAGTGACTCAGGGTACAACCATCATCTCACATGGAAGGTGTATTTTTGTCACTTTTTCCAAGCTAGTTAACAGATGGATTCAAGCATTTACTGTACTGTTTATTTTACTCCTAGCATCCATGCTAACCACAAAAGGCATTCTACTGCAGTGTCACAAAGTGATAATATTTTACTTACACAAGTTTTAAACATCACCATTAAGCTTATTAAAATAATGTAGAAGCAGTGGCTCAAGTGATAAAATCATGCGATCATGGTCCTTGAGGGCCGCAGCCCTACATGTTTTACATTTTCCCTGCTCTAACACACCTGATTCAGTCACTGAACTACCTCTTCCACGTTCTGCAGTATGGAGGACCAAAACTGACATAATTAGAAATAAAAGCTGAAATAGATAAATGAACCAATAAATAAATAAATAAATAAATAAATAAATACATTTTAAATGCAATAAATAAATTAAAAAGAAGAACTTTACCTCTTGTTTTATAATTTATTTGACCATCATATTTATTTTTTCAGCTTAGTTCCAATAAATTATATATTTTAACAACATGACTTAAATTTGAATGTTTTTTAGGGGTGTAACGATACATAAAACTCTTGAGACGAGACACAGTACTGAGTTTACGAGACGAGATGAGATTTTAATATTAGTTTCAAAAAACTTTAAAGATCTATTTTATGCTGCAAAAATGCTTTTATTCTCTTTCAACATTTTTTTTATTACAAATCAACTTATATCTTCCTTTTTCTGATTTCTTGAATTTCCTTAGACCTTAGATCAGTGCTTTAACTATGCATGGCCTTCCAACATCATATAAAACTTTCTAAACTAAAACATAAATATAAAACAAAACAATTAATTATTCGTTTTCTTTATGTCTTTACTTAGTCTATGACATTTAAACTTAACAAAAATTTGACCTAAATCAATAACAACATCTATCAGAGATCTCTCTTCTCTGCTCTGGTCCGACCGCTTTAGGAAGGGGGCACTGCACGCGGAAGAGAGGAGGAGAAGGAAGAGGAGAAAAGTGCTTGGAAAGAGATGTCGCCAAAGCTTCTAAAAGGCTCCAAAAACACCGGGAAATTCGCTAGATTTATCACTAGAGGGGTCTAAAATGCCACTAGCTCTAGTGACAAAGTTGCTAAGTTGGTTAGCGAGACAACAGCAGCTCTCAACGAGAAATATCGCAGGAGTTCAATATTGCGAGACCTCGTACAACGAGATCTCGTTACACCCCTAATATTTAGTTTTTCCTTTTACTTGTACACACATTGTCTCTTGAATGCTTAAATTTAATTATTTTTCATAATTTTGTCCAGCAAGTCTTTTTATTTCTATGTGTTACATGCTTGTGCTGCTGCAGTTTATCTTAAATAAATTTAATTGGTGCATTTTATGTGTATTTATTTACTGGTTCATTACTTCTGCTTTTATTTCTAACTATGTCAGTTTTGGTCCTCCGTACTGTAGAAGCCTGATAATCATCTATTCATTCTTATCAGGAGCAGAGAAACAAGTAAAACATGCAGGGCTGCGGCCCTCAAGGACCAGGATTGCCCATGCCTGGGTTATATCCTTATAATCCACACCGATTGACAGATTATTTGACAGAGAGGCTGATCATTGATGCGATGCGTGACGTCACGAGTGGAGATCACCACTGGGTTGACTTCAAAACTGAATCGGTTGTTGAGGGTTTAAATCAATTCTATCCAGTGGTCTATGAGATATTTTGCTAACAAACAGACTAGGGCTGGGAATAATCGTATCATGTGCAATTAATCGCCTGAAAAACACTAATCGATTATTTTTTGGCATTAATCGATAAATACGATTAATGTCACCAGGTAGAGTCAGCTCGGTGCTCCTCTCCGCTTCAAATATGACGAACATTTAAAAAAAAGTTCTGTAATTTATTTACCCATCAACACAATTTTAAATTTGCTGTATAGCCTGAAGTCTGTAATTTTGACACAATTTGGAACAGATTTTTATGAAAAGCAAATCTTTCCCACTAAATTGGTCATGTGACTAGGACATAAGTGTCTCCATGGCATTAATCGTTAAATTAATTGTTATCGGCTTAATACCCCAATTAATTGTGATTCATTTTTTTGCCAATATTGCCCAACCCTAAAACAGACAGAGCTGACAAACAACAGTTTAGCACAATTTGTAACCTTCACACATCTAATTCTTGGTGAGTTAGAAACCACTGCAATATTTTGTTTCTCAAAATATTTGTCAAGTACAGAAAATCAGTAAAATCTTTTATTTTTTGTCTTTAATCTCCACTTTGACTGGTTTGAAGAAATCATAAAAACTGTTTGCATGTAGTGAACATTAAAAATTTGCTTAGAAATATGTCTGTTGTTGTGAGCAGAGTCCAAGACTTCTATTAGTAAGACAATTTTTATTGTTGCTACATAAACTCTAAAGAAACAACTGTTCTTCCTTTACCTTTAGTGATCTATGGTCTGTGTTTTGACCGCTGACCTCAACGTGTCAGTCTCTTTAAGTCTGTCAAGACCACAAGCGGGGACTACAACTCACCCCAACAGTCAGCGGTTATTTATAACACCCTGCACCACAAACTAACAAACCACAGGTGCTGAAGGTCAAAACCTCTCGGAGATCATTTAAAACCTCCTGCCTGTCTAAATACTCCGATTTCTTTCTTCATTTCTTTCTTCACTCACAGCCTCCCCCTGCCTGTGTCACCGTGTCAGCTACACTCGCAGAGAAACAAATACATCTGGGCTTACTTCCAGCCGCTTGGCCGACTGACGAATCTCTTAAAAGCTTCCGTTGCCAAGGAAGAACGACTCTACAAACTCTCTCCTCTTCTCTCTCGGTTTGTTTCCTGCTCTCTGAGATCGACGCAGCGTGCAGCGCCGAGCCTACTTACCAGAAATTTCACACGTCATTTTTATAAAAATCACCAAGGGAAACTTGCAGAAACAAGGCATAGGTGGCAAAACTGTTTAACACCCGGTTGCGCCCATTTTAGCAACGGCATCCTTTATTTTTATTTTTAAGTTACCAAATCACACATTCCAAATATGTGTTATCTAATATATTTCCTAGAAAGGCTCCGCACCAAACAGCTTCCGTGTAAATGCAATCTATTCATCCACAGACAAAATATTACGCCACCGCTGACCTGCAGAAACATTTTCAAAGAAACAGGGTCTTGCTAGTGCCTGATGGTTCCAGGAGAATTCTGATTATTTCTCAAAAAAAAAAAAAAAAAGAAAAAGAAAAAACGAACCACTTGTTGATTCAAAAACACTACAACCCTTTTAAAAAATAAGTTTGAGTTAGTAGGAATGTCGAGGTTAAGCAATGAGACTGGAGGTGAAAGCAACAAAATAAAAGCAGCAGCAGCAGCCACTGGGTAAGGTTACCTGACGGAGAGGGTAAAATCCCCAGGATTGCTCTTGCTGGGTCGGGCCAAGAAACTGCCGTGAACTCCCCGTGTCAACAGGAGCTGCTCTGCCTCGATTCCGGTGATGTTGGGGTGGAACCACCTGAAAGGGTGCGGACAAAAACAGTTACAAGAACAGAAGATATATGAAAAAAAAAATAAAATAAAAAAATTTAAAACTGAATTTTAGGCAAACTAAGCTCATTTTATGTCGAGGATTGACTGAGTTGTAGCTGCTTTAGTCAAACCTTGAAACTGTTGTGGTATTAGAAGATATCAGGCTCAGAGTGAGTGAATGACTTTCACCTTTCCACAGCATACGTAACAATAAAATAATTGTGCATCAGGAATCTAATGCATTGGTTTTCTTCCTTGAATAATGAATACCAGTTTTATCCTGTACTGTTTAAAAGGGAAGTACAATTTAGTTTATCATTCAGAGAAGCCTTTACTTCCCCTGCTGCTCAACACTGTTGGTCAGTCACCCCGGGAAGTGGATGTGATAAATATTTACCATTAGTTAGACATAAACCAAGTACAGGTGCACTCTGGCACTTAACGTCAACATGCTGTGGTCTTGAGTAAAATCCTTGTTTAATGCATGAGGCAGGAAACCACTCATGAAGAGGCAGCGCTCTACATCCCGGTGAATGATCTGTACGTCCAGTGTTTGGATTTAGAGCTCATGTTTAAGCAGGGATCACTGGGTTAAAACCCCTAACTACTGTGTTCCATGGCTGGCTAATCCAACGCCCCATTAGCCATCACGAGCCTCGTTTCTGCGTCAAGGCCAGGAGTGTTGACAAAACCGACTTGAAAAGGCAAAAGTGAAGTTTTTTTCTAGTGATTCCGGTGAACAGTTCTCAAAAAAGTATTCCAACAACTCAATAAGCCCAATGACAACCTTAACATGTATCCAAAAAAAGTTTGTTTTTCAGTGATTTTGAAACTCTAATGTTCAAACAAACTGAGGTTTTATTTGGGTATCACTTTTAAAGTACAGTACATAAATCAGTGATCAATAATTTGACACCTCTGGGTCACATATAGCATACTGATTCATTTTTAAAAAACAGAGATCACAAGTTTTACTCCCACATAGGTCATATTTTGCAGTTTCCAGTTGAATTCATTAACTTCTCCTCAAGGTTACAAACTTTCCACTGTTACTTTCAAAACACAAAACAAGGAGAATAAAAATCACCTTTACTGTGTTTTAATACAAGGCAATTATTTTACAACTTAAACGAAAAGGTAAACTTTGAGGGTGTGAATTATTACTCTGAAATAGAAAGTGCAATTTAGAAGTACGAATTATAAACATGTATTTATTTCCCAATAACTGTATTTATATATTTTGCAATTTTAAGTCATTGAAAAGAGAAAAAAAATTCTAGATTACATAAAATACTGTTTAGTTTCCACTGTGGACTTCATTTAAAGGGCAGAAAAACACTTAAATTAGATTAATCAAGAACTGGAAAATGACACATTTTTCTGGCGATGACAAAGACCAAATAATAAATGGAAATCAAGCTTTTTACATTCTAAATCGTAGCCTTTCACAACCACCCTGTGGCCCATTACAAAAGCTTATTATTGATTAATTTTACCCAGTAGAGGCGACAGAGGAGCGCCTTCATAAAGCTCAAGCTGAGGTGATCATATCTGAAGCTCCAACAGTGGGAAAGCATTTAGACATTTCTCTCTTTGTACACTGTGTGACACAAACTCATGACAGTAAGATAAAAATAGGAGCTTGTGTCACCTCAAAGTGATGAATACACACCAAAATACTCTGGAAAATCACTGCCGCTGTGAGGGTTTGGATCTCGGGACGATAACCGACACAAAGCTTTACTAAATGTTAGTTAGTCAAAAACAGTCATTTAAATTAGATGAAGGTGAAACATTTACTAAAACCAAACCTCAAAAAGTCTGAGTTTGCTTTTTGAATCGAAAATGTAAATGTGTGCGACAAGTTCAAGATGAATCAACTGTCACTTTTTCCATTCAGCTCACAAATCAAAAGTGACTCTTGGTCCTCGATGATCACAAAACATCCCAAATTCTTTTGATTTTGATGAAACAAAAAACAAAAAAAGAGCTAAAAAAAAAACAGACAGTTGGGAGAAAATGGGTAGCAAAATCATTAAAAGAAAAACTATAAAAAAATGGCACAACTTTAAAGAACTTAAGTGAAAATGATCCTCTAACGAACAAAGCAACACAAAGACAGAACTCCAGAGCAGAACAGCTCAGCACAGACCACACTGGCTGAGACATTTAACCCAGACTGCATCTGACCCCTTTATCCTCACCGGGGGGCAAAACCCATCTCATTCCTTCTCAGTCTCAAAGCTGAGGCAGCAGATTATAGGTGGAACTCTACAAATTAAAAGCTTATCATTCCTTGAAGAAATGATCACCCACCTCCTTTCATGGCAGAATTTTAGAAATCCTAAAATGTTTTAGTAAAACCTTTAAAACATGTGATCTCTGGTAACTGAGCAAGATGTGATGCTCAGAGTACGTATTGAGGATGAGTCTCCGCTACTACCACATTCAATTTTAGCTCAATATCTGTAAACTTATATGAGTTGGTCTTTTTTATGTCATTATACAATCAGTTGATTTGGATTTTACTGTACATCCAATTATTACTTTCTGTAAGTTTCAATAAAATGTGTCCGGTGGATCATGATATATTTTGGTAACAGACACACAAAACACGAGCAAAAACATAATCCTCCACCTTCACCTTTTGAGGGCGGGCGAGAACTAGAATTACTCATAGAAGCAACATTTTGCTGGACCAGATGTGGCATTTTATCATGCAAAACAGATCCTATACATCACTTAAAAATCTAATCTGAACGCTTGGTTGCGAGCTGAACATTTTATAGTTGGCAGCTTTGTTTCTTTTCATGTGATAACGGTTTACTTTTAGATTTTCTTTCTCACTTCACTAATCAAATTGGTTGGAGCTTCTAGGTTAAGGGCCACTGACGGGTCACAGTCGTCAGGCGGTGGACAGATTACTCGTGTATTGTTTTTAATCCAGATTCATATGGGAAAATATAAAAAAAAAACAGAAGGATAAAAAGCCCCTGTGTTTGTAATCCCTTTCTAATCCTTCGTCACAATTCTGCTGTCACTCATCTAATGATTAAAACAATGGAGATGGATCAGACACAAACACTGGAGCAGGGTAGGCCTGAAATATAAAAATCATGCAATATTTAGCAAATTTAGCAAATCAAATAAAGCATGTATAGATGTGGGCATCAAAGCCAACAAGTTCACTTGATTGATCAAACATATCCAGAACCTGACTGAACCACTGCAGTCAGAAAAGTCCTTTGCAATATAGATACTGCACTCTCTGACATTGCAATGAGGAACTGTTTTTGATATATTCAACAGACCTACAGCACTGCCTAAATGTTCACCTTGTCAGGTTTATACAGAGCTGAAAGCTGGAAGCACATTTCCACAAAGTATCTTGGCACAAAAATGTACACAAACAACTCAACAGGCTGCTTGACAACTAGCCTGTACTCCTAGCCTCTCTGTAACCCCACAGCGACTTTGAAAGCAACACACACACACACATGCACACACACACCAATGACAAGCAAGAAGAAATATTACTGTTAATGCTTACACAGCTTCTGCACAGCCAGGTGTTCGTGTTTTATACTTCAGCTCCAGATTTGGTGCATTCAATAGAGAACACTACAACAAAACTGCAGCTAAGTTTCAAACAAATTACTGCGAAATTTAACAGAAACAAAACCAGTTATTGTAGAAGAAAATACAGAGTCGGGTAGAAAGGGGATTGTTTGAGCCTACCTCACCATTGTGGTCGAAGCCAGCCACGGCCCCCTATACTTCAGCAACCTCAGGCTTTAGTAATCCAGCACTGGGCACTGTTACACAAGGTAGGGTGGGAGGGAGCCAGGGAGATATGGAGAGGAGGGGGAGGGCGGGTGGGGGGGTGCTTGTAAAAGTGTGGCTGGGTCAGACGGAGTGAGAGATGGCGAGAGAAACAGCTGAAGTGGAGGGTGTGTGCTTTGAAAGAGTGTTAGAGAGAGAAATGTGCCGAACTGGCGAGGGGTGGGGGGCTTTTAATCCGGGATTTGGATGAGCGTGAGCGGGCCTGATACCAGCACCCGTCGGTGCTATCAGCCCTCCCCTCGTCTCCCCTCCTTTTCCCCACCGCAGACACATCGGCTGGCAGAGCCGGACCCAATCACCCTCCAGCCTCTGCAGGACCTTCTGTCCACCTTTAAAGCTCCTGAGGTCTGGGACTCCAAATGCCACTCTGCAACCGTAAAGCTTTGGGCGCAACACACATCGGGTCGGACTTGGCACCGAACCGAGGTGCCAGGTCTCCTTTACCTTGTCAGAGGGCTAAACGCAGCAGCTGTGTCGCCTGTGCTCAGAGATTACATGTGTTGTAGTTACACCGGATCATAGTTAGGCCGCGCCAAGCTAATCCTGCCAATTCAGCAGTATGCCATTAGGCTAATAATTTTACAGAACTGGGTTAGAGAGCTTTGCAGATGTATTTGAAATTTTTTGCACATAACTAAAGAATAGTGGTATTTACTAGTGGTTTGTCTCAAATATTACATTTACCTATTAATGTGCGTGTGTATATTAGCAAGGCAACTTGAGTTGTGAGAATGCTACAAAGAAGGCTAGACTGCTGTCTGGTTCGTTACAGATAACAGGCTCTCTGCTGGAATAAAGTTGGACTTGTTTTGGCTTCTGACAGAATAATTAAAAAATATATATTATATTTAAACCAAAGTATTCCTTTCTGGCTACAATTTCATTTCAATATTTCTGGCAATGCCGTGAACACAATTAGTTGTTTTTCCTTTTTCTTCCCTGGAGCAAGCCGCTGGATCCAAGAAA